>JAZHYW010007016.1:0-73394 GCA_037355805.1 Ixodes ricinus
ATGCCAGAGTTTGTTATTGAGGATATTGAGTATATGCATAAATTACATCAAATTGGGCTATTTCAAGTTAATGAAAATTTACTGCATCTAATCATGTCGTGTGTTCTGCGAAATTTTAGCTTTCTTAGTTTATTGTTTTCCTCATTTAAATTGTTGTTTCTATAAGGCTATAGAGAGGAAATAATGTTGTGCCTATTCAAGTCAGGCTCAAAAGTTAGGCTTTTTATTCCAGCCTTTTCTAACCTGTGTTTGTTCTAAATATTTCAGAGTATTATGTAATATATAAATTATTTATGTATTCAATAATTTTTTTTTCCAGTCTGAAGCGCAGTTTCTGTTTGTTTATCGTGGTTAATGCAGCTGATAGAATGTACACGATCTTTCACTTTAATCCAAATAAAATTGTTTAGGTTAATTGCTTCTAGACTTTAAAAACATTCGATATGGTACCTAATTTTATTTCTCCAAGCAAAACCTTATCTTTGATATTCTCCTCCGATCATCTTCTTGATGAATATTGCCGAGCATCGAGCCGAGTGTAAGGGCTCGGGAATGGTTGTAAAAACTCGAAAAAAAACAACAGAGTAAGAGGCCAGATGGTTACCGTGCTTGGTTATGCGTGAGGCGCCGGATTCGATCCCAGGAAGCGGACTCCTCTTTATTTATTTTTTTCAACTTGACGTTTCTAAGTTCTGAAAATCGCTGTCTCGTGTGATCGAGTTCAACGCGCCGAAATTTCTACGCCGAATGCTCCAAAATCCACATGGTACAAAAGCTGCTCCGCGTGGCGAGCCGGAGTCGGTTTAACCCGAGCGCCTGATCCTGCTGTTTTACCGACATCGACTAGTATTCTCGCTCACCGCTTGTCCGGACAAGCGGTGGGCGAAACAAGAAGAGCAGTCTAATGGGCTCACCCAACGGGGATGAGTTTTTAGTTTCTTTATGTAGACAGTACCTACATCGCTCCAAGGGTATTATTTGTAAAGAATATATATTGCAAAAAAAAATCGTTATTTATAACAAGCCTGTAAATAAATGACTAACAGTGAATGAAGGTAGTGCAATAGGACTGTTCCAAACATCACAAAATACAGTAAAAAGAAATAGACTGCAGCACACCAATATTAGAGCACGCGCCATAAAAAAGAACAAAATATTTCATCCGAAGTCTTAATGACTACGTATTGTGTAAGAAAATCGCAATTACAAATCCATTTGGGAAGAAAGGAGTTTTCAAACATTTCTGCTCTGCACCTAATTTCTTTTTTTTTAACGGTTGGTCCATTTTTGAGGGAGTTTAATCGGGGTTTTCAAAATAGTTAGGCTTTATTTTATCTGTTTGTTGTAAGCAAATATTTTTGAGAAGTTTTATTCGAAGATATTTTTTCCGCGGAGAGAAAGTTATTTCCATTCCAGTTGTTTCTTTCAATTTGTTACGCTCGAGCGAAATTTGTAATTTGTTACAAAACGTGCTGTTCTATTTTGTACGCGTTCTTGTTTTGATGTCAATTTTAGGTAATATAGGTACCACACTGCACATGCATATTCTGTGACTGGCCTAACGTTGGTGACGTATAACAGCTCTTAAATATTAGCCGGGGCCTTTTTGCAATTCCTTGCGACAAAATTTAAGACGCCATTCGCCTTACTTGTTACTGTATCCACGTGTTTAGACCAGGATAGATGGATGCTAAAATAAACTCCCAAACATTTAACATCTGTAACTTCCTAGGGGGCAACACCGTTCAGCTCGTATCTCGATTGAAATGGCCTCTTTTTTTTTCTGGTGAATCTATCATAATTGCATGTATTGATATTTTAGAACATTTACCATTTGTCACACCAATTAATTCCATTTTCGAGGTTCGACTGAAGTAATATAGAACCATTTTCTCTTTGAACAAAGGGCGTGAGAAGAGTGGTTCGAATCGAATAGCACAAGGTCATTCATAGCCTTTGCGGTGCAAAGGAAAGCCGATGCAACCGGCTCTCTATGCGCTATTGATGCCAGGGATGACACTGCGCTATTCGATTCAAACCACTATTCGCTCACACCTACATTTAACTTGTCTATAAATGACACAATATTCAACATATTGCCGTGTCCGAAAAGTTGAGCCAGCAGCGTTCACCACTCCTACGCCGCTGGCTCTGGTTTGATTTCCGCCAGCGCTTGTCCTTTCTACCTTTCTGTTGTTTGCCTGTCTGGAATGTTCCAGAGGACTCGATTTTGTTGTTTGCTCGAGCTCGGAGACTTCTCGATACCCACGCGCTTCCATATGTGCTTCGCATGGCTGCTTGAGTTAATCTTCCTTCCGTCGCCGTCAAAGTATGTACAGTTTTTTTACTTTATGTTTCTCGGCACAAGTTCGTGGCATTAAACGTTAATTTTAAGTTTTATTAGTCAAGTTCTTTTTTCTATTCGTGAAAATATAAGCGTATGCTGCTTGTTAAAGTTTGCGCTATGTCGTTTGTATATATATAAAAAAGAGAACTGGCCCAAGTAAGAATCCTTGGGCGACACCCGCGGTTACATCAGCATACAGAGAATTTTGACCGTCAATGATTACACAACGTGTACAATTGGATAAGTAATTATATATTGTCACGAGTTACAAATGATGAGGCGACGAATAAATGGGGAAAGTAAACCTTTAATGGGGGCGAACTTGTGCCCAAAAACAAAATAAAATAAGGTATGCGTCGCAGTCGTCGATGTCATGAAACAGAAGGGTCGAGCGCTGGGGCGAGACTGACTCCGGCTCGCCACGCGGAGCAACTTTTGTACCATGTGGATTTTTGGAGCATTCGGCGTTGAACTTTCGGAGCGTTGAAGATTCGTAACTCGATCACACGAGACGATTCTTGAGCTTACAAAAATGTCAAGTTGAAAGAATAAATAAAGAGGAGTCCGCTACCTGGCATCGAACCCGGAGCCTCCGCGCGATAGGCAAACACGGTAACCATTTGTCCACTTAATTTTTTTTTTTTTGCCGGGTTTCGACAATTATTCGGCCACTTGTGGACTTGCTTGGTCGGCGATGCTCGTGGCAATATCCTTCCAAGAAGATAGTCGGGGAGGCCCAGGAACAAAGGTTTGTGCTTGAGAAGTAAGTTAGGTACCATATCGAATGTTTTTTTGAAAGTCTAGAAGCAAGCAGCCAACCTAAACATTTTTATTTAGTTAAAGTGAAAGATCGTGTACAAATTCGATCAACTGCGTGGTGCACGATAAACCAAACAGGAAACTGCGCTGGACCTTGGAAAACAAATTATTGGACTCGAGGTTCCTAACCATATTGGTATATAATATATGCTCTAGTAATTTAGAACAAACACAGGTTAGAGAGAAGGGCCTGGAATTAGAAACCTGGCTTTTTGGCCTGACTTTTGAATAGTCGCAAAATTTGCACATTTCCATTCTAAAGGCAGCCTGCTAGAAAAGAACAATTTGTGAGAAAAAAAATTTACTGAAAAGATAAAATTGTCGCAGAACACATACTTACGACATGATGGGGTATGCCGTCAGGCCTCGTGGCTGAATGAGATTTAAGATTGTGATGTAGTTTATGTACTCCATTATCCTCAATAACAAACTCTGGCATTGCATCAACATTTCTCTCGGAAGATTCTGGTGCAACAAAATCGGTCGTTGTCGAGAAAACGGGCTGAGAAACCTATTGAAGCAAACAGCCTTCATAAAATTATCAGAAGTCAGTTCATCTTTGTTAGGAAGAGCAGGAATGCCTACAAATGCACTCTTACACGACTTTTTAACAATGTTGTGTAGTTGTTTTGCGTTGTTAAGGAAATTTAACACTTGCGTCGAATAGTATTGTTGTTTTGCTACTTTCACTTTAGCTTTAAATATATTGCCGAGACTTCGAAATATTACTTTTGTGGCCGGGTTTTTCGCTTGCTTATTTTTTAGAAATAATTACGTTTTTTGTGAAGAATACATCGCATTTTTTTGTTTTTTGTTTGTCATCCACGCTTTTCTTTTCTTCACCTTCCCGACACGATCTTAGAAGGAATATATTTAGCGATAAGATAGATAGACACAAAAGGTGATCCGATGAACGGTTATTTGGCGGCCTATAAAATGAGCCTGCTGTTAAGAACTTATGCCTTGGAAGTTTTATCTTGCAATATACCGATTCGAACATGCAGTCTCTGAATTCAAGAGCCGTGCCTTGTAGGATTTTCGAGACAACTAGAAATACCCTTAAAGGTTAAAAATCCGAAAAGACACTTAGGACCGCTTACAGGTAAAAATGCGAAAGCATTCGTTACACGCAGCGCATTCCAAAAAGCAGGGCGCCACGTCTTGCTTCATCACACAGCGCTCCGGTTGTGACATCACGCCCCCCCCCCCTCCTTTTTCGGCTCCACGGCTTCCGTGACCACGCATCTGCGTTGCTGTGCTTTTCCTTGCGTTTTATTTTTTCCTGAGGAGCGTCCGGTTTTACCTTGACCGCCCATGGCGGCTCGCGTGACGAAGCATCTAATATGACGCGTCGCAGTGAATCGGAGTTTGTCCGTTGTTTCTCTGCTACAGACTACAGGGTTCGCTTCATGGGACAGGGGAGTTTAGGTGCTGTTTGGTGCGGCTTCAAAAGCTGATAACGCCGGTTCGATCCACGGGACAGTTAATGCTTTCGCATTAAAACGGTCCTTCCCCCTGAGTTTCTATCCTTGCTGTAGACTTCGTAGTTAGGTGGAAACATTTCAGAGTTGTTTAGGGAAGCATCAAGCCAGGATTTAGTACCTAAATCAACCTCAGCATTTGTTGTAGAAAGAATAAAACCAAGGTCGCCCTTTTCATTTTTAACACTCCTACAGTTCACTGTAAGAAAAATAAGTTCCAAAAACGTTTGGCCTTCTGGTTCAGCTTTCCTGTCGTTGCAATTTATCGCTCTCGCAAACTTTGTCGTCGTCGGAATTGTGCTGGTATGTTTTACCGCCGAAAACGAACTTGTAACCGTAGTTTAAATTTAGCATTTTGCTCCTTCCCGTCCTCTAGAAAATTACGTTGGGCGTGCTGTATCTCAGGGGGAAAACCTTCACCAATAGAAAAAACCACACCCCATTAGTTTATATGCCGCGGACAGTAGATTTCGTTTATCTTTAAATGAAAAATAACTTTGAGATAAGAGGGCGTCCCTGATCTTCCGTAATGCGGCGAAGCCTATGTGCACACTCAACGCTTATGGGCCCAAGGATGCCTAAATTCTCAGAGAAAAATGTAATCACCTCGGGTTCGGATTCTGTCAAACTTTCACTTGCTACGTCAGCCAAACCATAAATGATAAGGTTGTTTCCGCGAGATTGATTTTCAAGTTCGTTCTGCCTTGTGGCGGCTATTCTAAGTTGCATGTAAAGTTCATGATTTGCCATTTATAGGTCAACAACCTCTTCTCTCAAGGATTTGAACACTGACATCTCGCTTTTAATACAAATTTGTCCTGACGATACACCTTCAAATTGACCTGCGAATGATGTTTGCATTTCCGTTATTGCTTTCAATTCATGCAACGCCATTTTTTGTCCCTCGTTCATAGTAGGAAATAATTGCATTGTCTTGATCAGCTGTCCTTCTTGCGCATAAGCGAGCGGGCCTGGGTTCGATTCCACATCTCCCGTCATCAACTGGCGTTGTCTCATTACCGTAGCCACAGCTAGACTGCATCTAGAATAACAATCAGCAAGAAAAACATACGCTCTACAGAAGGAATTGTGTCTCAGAGCCGACAAACCAGAATGTCAGCTGTGGCCTACAAGCTGATAAGGGTTTGAAGAACCGACCTTCAGAAACACGGAGAGTGAGCGTCCCGCCGACATGCCAGCACCGAAACCTTGGTGTGGATGGCGAAGCAGCCGCTGATATACAGTCCCATCTCATGACGTGGAACACTGTTGCCTACTGTAGTCACGGTTTAAAGCCGTGCACAGCCTCGAAATATCCATCGACGGGACGTTGGAGCAACGGGACAGGATAGCTGGGCATTTGCCGTCGCTACCGGAATCATCTTCAGTGAATGTTGACGTGTAAACGGTGCCTTGCTGAACAACTATCAGCCACAGAAACCGCAGAAACAGGGAGAGTGAGGGTCCTGCCGACATGCCGGCACCGAAATAACAGTCAAGCTCGGCTCAGGCTTCGACTACAAGGAGAAGCGAAGATAATCGACGGAATGCAGAAGCGTTGCTGGACAAATCTTCAATCTCGTCCAAGCACCCCGGGTTCCATTAGTACGTGCTCACCTCGCAGCCTGTGCTTCGGCGCGAGATCAAATTAAGTGCAGAAATCAAGTCAAAAGTTTCCGGTTCTAACTACGAAAATACTGTCGAAGTCTTGAGACCGGGGTTTTTCTATTAAAAGTGGCACCGAGAACAGACTGGATGTAGGTTAGAGCTCAAAGTTAGTTCTCTCCGACGAGAGATTTCGGAAAGAGGCGGACGAGGCAGAGGCCGGAAGAAAAGGGGAATGCTTAATTTGAATCTATTTTCCTGAAGTAGGCCTAACCAGGCGTATTAATAGGTTTTATTTTCACGGGAGTTCGATGTCATTGCGTTTTGTTGAGCTGAAGTGCGTTGTGCTATCGAGCTCTAAATTTTCTTTCACTTCGCGGTAGAATGCCCTCGAGGCGAAGTACAAAGGCGGAAAACTAAATGGTAGGATGTTTGCCATTGTCGGAGCTTTTAAAACGTGAACGAGCTACATAATTAAACGGTGCATATTTGTAAAAAAAATTACTTTAAAATTTATAGAGATTTTTATTTTTATTTGTAATTGCTTTTGTATTTTAAAACACGCTACCGTAATACTTCTTTTGTGTTTAGGGCATGTCTTACTTTACATCACTTTGTAACAGCCTGAGCCTAAATGACGATTCACATGCTTGCGTTGAGTCCAACCGATCGCGAGGGTTGCTATGGCAACAGCTTCGTCGGCTCCAACAAAACGGGGTGAAAACCGTTTTTGTTGGAGCCGACGCAGCTGTTGCCATAGCAACCCTCGTACTCGGTCGGATTCAGCGAAAGTGTTTGAATTGCCTTTAAGTGTCGAGTGCGAGATATCTTATGCATTAGGTGGAGAGTTCTCTACAGTATTGTTTGGTCTTAGGGATCGGGGGGGGAGGACAAGCGTAGCAATTGTCGGTGCTGGCATAGTGGCTTGTTATGCTTGTCTTGCCAATGCCTTCCTCTCGTGACCTGAGTCGACGTCTCCCCCTCCATAGATTTTAGACCCGCCCCTGGCCTACGTCACCAAGCAGGTGTCGTATTCCGGATTCTCTCCCAAAAAGGCAAAGTACTC
The DNA here is from genome assembly GCA_037355805.1 of Ixodes ricinus. Lineage (NCBI taxonomy): Eukaryota > Metazoa > Arthropoda > Arachnida > Ixodida > Ixodidae > Ixodes > Ixodes ricinus. The sequence goes on from JAZHYW010007016.1 coordinate 7,319, forward strand.
ATCAAGTCAGCGCAGCAGTGTTGGACCACTCGCCTTCTGATGAGCTCACTGGCGGCGGAGGTGCTGCTGTGATAGGCCTTTGTGGAGGTCACGTTCCTTCGTCTCGCTCCCCTTTCACTCCCTGGGCGCGGCAGTGTCATCCCGTCGACAGTCGGCAACCTGACGTCTGAGCCGCTAATGACTGGCAACATCGCGCGGCGCCGTGTTGACGGCGCGACACCTGCAGAGGAGGTTAAGCCGGCCTCTTCTTCCGCTGACAGAGTCCAGGATTTGAGCCTCTTCCAGCGAAGAAGATTTGAGGGATCAGCCGGAATGTCTATCGTCTTAGGAAAACTTCCATTCTTCAGTCCAGACTCGACGGCGACTGTGGCGGCCCAAGATGGACAAGGCGCCATTTTCAGGACCTGGGCGGGGCTCGGATTCCGGGAACGAACGCTTCGCCACCATTGGCTGCAAACATTACTGCAAGGACTCGTTACTGGGGAGGTGGGGCGACGTGATCCTTTAAAAGAGCAGCAGGCGGCTGCGAATGTGTGCTCTCTGACGATGTAAATACGCTCGTACATATGTATTCAACGGAGTTTATCGTGAGACACGCTCCCGTCTTCTGATGATCCTGCCTGGAGTTGTTCTTCGGTTCCTGTCCTGGCCTGGCCCTGGCTGATCCTGCCTGGAGAACTCCTCAGTCTCCACACTGGCTTCATACGTGCAGGACCCACGTACTGACTGCTGCTTGGCATGCAACGTAGAACGTTGAGAATAAACGGAGAGCTATTGACGGGAGGCGTCTGGCCCGATTAGCGTGACACTCCCCAAAACGGTTGCTAGGGGAAAGGAATTTGGCACACATCCGCCTACATGATTGCCAGCTGCTGGACACCTGATCGTGCCGGCTGCATTGTTCACCAAGATTGAAATGGTTTAAAGGGATAACATACCCGGCTTCGTGTGTAGGGAGAACTTTTTTTTTCTCGAGAAATGAGACAGTTCCGAGACAAGGTCGCCGTCCCACCTCCGCGATGTCCCAGCGTGCTTGAACTTCAAACTTGCCCCCCCCCCCCCCCCCCCCCCCAGCAACTTAGACTACTCGAATAACCCCGCAGAAGGGCCAACCTTGTGATAGTGGTACCCTCTGCCGTGTTTGATTTCTTTGTCAGAAATTATTACGGCATTACTGCTTTAGGAAAAATGATATTTTTGCCCGGTATACCCACTTTGATGTAGAATTCGTGAAAGCTTCCTGGGCCCCTACATTCACATACTTTTTTCAAATTTTGTTGACTGATTTAGACCACCACCGTTTATCATCATCGACCGTTCGCATTTCTAGGGCACAAAGAGCCATTCCATGACAAACGGTCCTTACACAAAAAACACTGCGTAAATTGTAAAAAAAAATGTTAACAGTTTACGACATAATGTCACATGCTTTGTATTTCCAAAACGAGTTCCTGTATTGATTATGTACATATAGAAGGAAATTATAACGAAACATAGATTTACGTTTAAAAGTAAGTGCCCTCAATAAGCATCATCAACTAAAAAAAGTATATTCTAAAAGAAGTTGCACCGGGAATGTCGCATGATAAATTGCGTGATTAGTTATTAAAACTTCAGCCCTGCTCTCCCAAGTAACTGGGTAGCGGAGCAGATCAAAGAACGAAAGCAATTATGGGAAGCGGAGTTCATGCGGGTAATATGGTCACTTCAACGTTGTAAAAAGAAACCAAAAAGAAGCACTAATATCAGGCGGTTGACACAAAGGACTCAGTGAAGCCCGCTACCTGGCTACACGATCGTGGTTTTTCCAATACGCTACACAAAATTGCTAACGAAATTCAATTGCCTTAATAGTTGCCGGATCACATGTCGTTATTGATTACATGATTACAGGATGAGGACGACGATAACAAGAAGCTACACCGGGTGAATGCGGCGCTATGTTGCCCCCAATATACATGACGCCGTAATTTACGCGGCGCAGCAGAGGTTCCTGTACCCTTATCAAAAGACCCCCCCCCCACCTCCCGCCATCTTCGCCCCAGCGTAATTAAACTTGCGGGTGCGCACACTACGATGGAGACGAAGAGGAGCACGGCACGGGAAATTCAGCTATTGCTGCCAACGTGCATGAAGCTGTAGATGCCGACATCGTGCACAATCATATCTGAAACCGTGGACGAGACAAAAGAGCAACAATTCGTGATCTTCCCTAAAAGCACGCGCGGTTCGAACGTCCGGTCCGTTGGAGGTCTCCCGGACCTAATTATGTACAAAACTGAAAAACTAAACTAGACTAAAAAAAAGTGAAAGCCGTTTATAACTTTCTGTACCACCGAATTGGAGCGCAGCTCTTGAGGAGAAGGACGGAAAGGTACTGAGGGGGGGTATACCCCTCCTCCTTCTCCTCCTCGCCTCATTCTTTAATCTCCTCCGGGGGGGGTCACGTGACCTCGGGGGAGGGCCACGTGACCTCGGCGAGCGGGTCACATGACTTCGGGGAGGGTCACGTAACATCCCGGGGGGGGGGGGGGGCTCGCGCGGTGCATTATGAAACATTTCCCATAATGCACCGTGCGGTTACGCCGTCGCCGCTCAAGCCGGAAACGGGCGCCTGAGAGCTGCGCTCTAAAAACAACAGAAAAATACACGAGTCACGTGACTTAAACATGACCTGATAAACAAAAACAAAAATAGCAGTCCACGTCAAAGGCGACGGCATTCAAAACGTTACGTAAAAATATCAATTAGTAAAACCACACGTGACATCACAAGTGTTGGGACTTGGGCCATGGGACTGTGATGTATACAAGTCGACGTCACAAGTCACGTTATTTAGAAGGTGACGTCATAAATAAATAAAATAGTAAAACCGGAAGTGACGTCACAAGTCACATGAGTTTAGGTCACGTGAATTTCTGACGTCATCACGAGAACAATTAGAGCCTGTGCGACCCCTAAACGCTCGTCTTGCGAGGGAGGTGAGACGGCGGCTTCGCGCCTCCGCCACCAGGGAGGAGCGCGAACGCAAAGATGCGCTCCGACAAAACATTTTGCGGATTGTTCTTACGCGGCGCGAAGTAGTTCTTACGAGATTCGGTTGTCGTAGGAAAAAGCGATACTTTTGGCGTTTGAAACGTGCACGTCTTGATAAGGTAACATATATCTAATCTAAAATTCACCTACATTAATCTTAATTGTCCATATAAACGGGAAAATTAGTAGTGCTTCGCGAGGAGCCAGACTTTTTTACTACGGTTCTTCAGGCGAAAACGGGTACAGCGACGCTTCCAAATTGAGCATTTCTTCGGAAAGCTGTGAAATGCTGCCACTGCCTTATATATTTCTAGAATGAGTCGATTTAGTCGTTTTCGGTGCTGGTTAGCTGGTTGCTCATTAGAAGCTATATGTTTATTTTCACTAATTAAAAATATAATTAGTAGATTTTTGTTAAATATTTATCTAGTTTGTGTAAGAATATAAATGGGGGCTAGTTGGTATATCGATTCGGAAATAAAAGCGCCAGAGAATGGAGCAGGAAGTCAAGACAAGCAAAGCACTACTATCAACTGAACTTCAATGCGGAAACACAGAGAAATATATTTACCTCCTACTCACAGTGATGACCAAGTGTACTCAAAATATTTTTCTTGTGTTAAATGTAATGACGGTGCACTGATACATTTTGCATCATCGGCAAGTCTAACGCTAAAAACCTCAAAGATATATATTTCCGTTTTGCAACTTTCTTGACTAGAATCTGTGTTCTCCAGTTCAGGCTTGCAGCAACATTAGTATCAGTGCACCGCCAGGTTGCCGGATGGTGTTCGCTCTGTTGGAAGGTAATGATAGGTTGCTCTTTTATTTCGATAACCGTGTGACGAATGACTGAAGGAAACGAATAACTGAAGAAAGTAAGCGTTTAATGCGGTCGAACGTGTGCCCAAAACAAAATAGAAGAAGGTTAGCCTCGCAGGCGTCGATGTCGGCGAAACAGCGGGATCGAGGCTGGGGTGAGACTGACTCCGGCTCGCAACGCGGAACGCCTTTCGTACCCGCGTGGTTTTCTGGAACATTCGGCGTAGAACGTTCGCCGCAAAGAACGTTTTTATCTCGATCCGACGACAAGGCTCTCGAACATACGAGAACGCTAAGTTCAAAAGATGACCAAGCACGGAAATCGTTTGCCCACGCACGCGCTTGCTCGGCGACGCCCGTGGCAATATCAATCAAATCTATTCGACTAAGTACTTTTATTTGATAAAATACGCCTCATTCAACTTGTATTTTGTATTCAAATATTTTTTTAAGATGAAAATGCATTTGTAGTTAAAGGCTCTCTTCAGGCAATTTTTGGTATTTTGATTTTTATTTCAAGTATTTTGTTTCATGCCTGCAGATGGCCTACATTTTTATAAGTCGTGCTATGTTTATTGGTCAAATCATATCATATTAACGCCCTGTTTTCACTGGGAGTTGTCTTAATCTAACAGATAACATGGAGTATACCACATTGAAATATATGGATTACGAAATCATCATGGCAGAAGCGGCACAGAAGCACATCGTAACATAATCGCAGTATGGGACAAGTCTTAACGGGTGGGCTTACGTAAGCATAGCGGATCCACCATGCATGCCTCTGAATGTTTATAAATGTATTAGCGTCAAATATACAAAAAAATGTTTTTCGTTAGATCCTATTGATGGTGTTTCCCTTGGACAAGCGTCGGAGGTAAAATATTTCGGAGTAACTTTTTCGTCTGATTTAAGATTGAAGAAACACGTTGACTATATTACAGCGAAGGCAAGCCGGTCACTGGGATTTAATAAACAATTGTGGGTTGGGTCCCTCATATCTGAAGAATACACTATATATTGCTGCGTACGAAGAGCTGAGTCAGCAGCGTGCTCGACTCACACGCCGCTGGCTGAGGTTTGATACCCGCCAGCGCTTGTTCTTTTTATCTTTCTTTTGTTTGCATCACTGGAATATTCGAGATGACTCGAAAATCTTGTTTGATTGAGCTCGGAAACTTCTAGGTACCCACGCGCTTACAAAAGGAGCTCCGCATGGTTACTTCAAGCAGTCGTCCTTCTGTCACCGTCCAAGTACGGTCTTTGTTCCTTTATGTCTCTAGGCTTAGGTTCTCCGCATTAAACGAAGTTTTATTAATATAGTTTATGTTTTTATTCGTGAAAATATATCCTATGTATGGTCTATCTGACTACGCCAGCGAGATTTGCGAAGCTCTGAGCCAGAACTTGTAGATCAAGTTGAAGAGATACACAATCATGCTGCAAGATTTGTTACCGGTAATTACGATTTCAGATCTAGCGGAACTACGCTTAAACTGTCTCTAAATTAGATACCTCTGAGCCAAAGGCGGAAATTTCTCCGTCTCAAACGTTTACATAAGGTGTTTTACAACGATCCCGCTATTTGTAGGTGCAAGTATACTTTTTTAGCCTGCTTACTTGTCAGGAAGGAGAGATAAATTTAAAAAATAACGTCCATTTCATTGCAGAACTAATGTTTTCAAATGTTCTTTTCCCCGCAGTCCATTGACAATTGGAATAACCTACCAAGTGATATTTGGTAAAAACAATGTAGTCGAAGTTTTTTTTTTCAAAAGATTCAAGGTTTAATTATTGTAATGTATTACTTATTGTATTGTTCTCTTTTACTTTCTGTCTTAGTGTATAATGCTTTTGTCTGTGCCCCCTCCCTCTACTTTATTGCCTCTTTTGGCGATGTAGCTATTCAAATAACCAAATTAAAACCAATATTTGAAGAAAAGTTCTCTGGACAAAAAATACATGGATTACTGTTTTTCCGCGTCTATTTACGTGCACAACCAATTTGAGGCAAATCGGTGACAATGAAAAGAAAACGCACGAGTACCGATAAGGGAAGGAGAAAAAGAATCTGTACTTACACCAGACAAATTTAGCCGTTGCCATGTCCCTGCACAGACCACAAAACAAGGCACTTCTTACCATGAAGCTCCAAAAGCATCTAAGTAAAGGGCATTTCATTCCTCTGCAGACAGAGAGTTCAATTGTCAGCATCCATTCATTAGATGACACTGTCAAAAATAAGCTGAATTTTCAATGCAGCACTATATCACCCAACTGTTGACCTTGCCGGACAACACTAAAAACCAGAAGAATTTTTACAAACCAGCTCAGCGTAAAGTTGACCACAGCAGATGCTTCAAGACTTCGTGCGAGTTCAGGACAGAAAGCAAACCATGTGACCTTGTAGTGGGGCGCCACGGTACGTACATCTCATAATCAAGTGTCGCGCTATTTTTGTTGCAATATCTTGTAGCCCGAAAAGTGGTCCAGCTTACAGGGAGACAAAGTATAGACGTTTGCGAGTAGGTCCCGGGCCTAGCCTTGAGCTACATAGCGAGGTAGGCACTCAGACTCTTCAGTCGGAATGTTTGCTGTTTTTCAAAACACGACCAGCTCGAGACCAGCGAGTGTTCGAGCCGACTATATGACCTTGACAGTGCCATAATAGTCGACTCTCGTTAATTCAAACTCCAGTACGCCACACGATTTAGTTTTTATATATCGGAAGTTGTAATTATCAGAAATTCATCTAAATATGATCTGATACAAAATAGGGATTTTCTATAGGAATAGCTACACATATCAAGCAGATATTTTACACGTTTCTTTACACAGACCTATTTATAAGCAGGCAAAAACATAAAGCATTGGTGAAGTTCGAATGAATAGTATTTTTGAACAAATATTTCCTAATCGAATATCAAATAGGTTCTCCAAGCCTTTTACTACCGTTGTACTATGCTTAAACTAAAATTTTGAATTTGTGAAAGTTGTTCCCAACCTACCACCTGTCCACTTCTAAGCTAAGTCAGTTTTAATATAATTATATCTATGAACCTTGGCCTCAGAAAGTCCGAAGCCAACATTGATGTGGCATGTATATAACAGATTGAACATAAAATTAAACCTAAAAAAAATCCCAGCTATCCTAATCGAGGGTATTTATAAATCTGCTTGCAATATTCAAAAATTGTGAGACGGTTTAACGTCGTTTCCCAGTGCACGGTGAATGACTGTGTTGAGGGTGTTGCGGAGATTGTCCGTTCGAATCCGCTGCCTCGGGCGCTGACTCGCCATCCACTTATGCTCCTCGTCCTTTTCTTTCTCATAATATTCTTTCTTTATTATTTAATTTAACCCTCTAAAAAGAAAAACTAATACAATAACGAAGTTAGCTTGTCAGGACAGTTCTCATTGCGCAATCATGGTGTGTTAGTCCCATTGATTGTGATTCTCATCAAGCACCCGCGTACTGCGAGAAAGTAATGACCGCGAGCTTCAAGGGTATTGATTCCGGGAAAACATTTTTCTATTTCGTTTAAATTAACCGGAAGAACAAAATACATCCAAGCTGGCTTTATCGCGAGTCCACTATATTTGACAAGCAACTCTATAAATTGTTAAAAATGGCTGACTTGCAGAGACACTGCATCTCAACCGCTAATGCCTTGGGATACTTAATGGAATACTAATACACCAGAAAAATGCAAAACAAATTTCTGGCAGGCATTCTATTTTCCACCAGGCTGTGTCGACTCCCCCGATTAGCAAAAGGAGTCGATGCATAATGGCACAAGGCAAACGAAATTGTCTTAGAATTACTTTTTCAGCCCCGAACGATGTTTTTTAAAGGCTAGATACACGCGCTACTTGATTTAGAAAGTGCCTCAGCTGCATAAATGCGTATGCAGTAAGGAAACACGCCAAGCCTATCCTCTAAACTCTGTCCACGTTAATGTTGAAAAACAGCGCGACTGGGACGAGGACAATAGACAAGGAGACACAAGACAAGCGCTCACTATCAACTGGTTTGTTAATAGTTAATCACCATTAACTATTAACGTTAATAACTGCCTTGTCTATCGTCCTCGTCCCAGTCGCCCTGTTTTTCAACATGAACGCTTTCCAACTTGCCCAGTTATCTATCCTTATCAAAACCGCGTTAAGCTGAGAAAGAGTATAGAAGTGACACGCTCATTGACAGATTGACAACGGAAAGGGAAAGTCTTAGTTCTTCCTCCCACAGCACGCCTGCTACCTGCAATGACATTTCGCCGCCTCGTGAGCCTGGAGCGTGCACATGCAGCCAAAGCAGGGCGAAAAGCAACAACTGCATGGTGGAGGCCGAGCATTCGGAAGAGGCCGGCCATTCTCTTTTGTTATGAACTATACTACATATATGTAGTATGGAATATTTTTAAGAGAGTAGAAAAGTATTGGAAATGTGCGGTCTACCTTTGTTTATAATACAGACTTTTTATGATGATAACAGCAGTGTATGTGTTTTGCCACCCACAATTTTCCGAATGAGTGCTCCCACCTATCGGAGTGCACCCACCTATCCCATCGGATCCCACTCGCGCACCCTCATGTGCATGCACATGAGGGTGCGCGAGTGGGATCAAGATTGAGTGGCTAGAAAACAAAGCGCGCAGAATGCTTGTATGGCCCTTTCGACCATGCTAATGGGGTGCATTCGCCTCAGTTGCAGGTTTTCTAGATAATATTCTTCAAGATGAGCAAATTGCATTCCCGCCTGAGGTAGATCACTCAGTCGTGATTCATCCAGATCGTGCGAACCCTTCCTAGGACTGCGATACAACCTGCAAACGAACTCTACAGTGCTGCGGCACGAGTCCATGCAGCCCGCTTCAGAGAAAATACACTGCTAGGCTAGAAGACGACAGCCCGCACCGTAGAGGCGCAAACGTTTAATGAAATGCAATAAAAATGCATAGATTTCAATCGACAGAGATATGCTCTCAAAGTGACGACATCATGATTGTTGTTGTTAGTTTTACCCTTGCATGCTATCAAAAGCGACGTTGTCCTCTTTTTTCCGTCACCTGATGTTTAACATTTCTAGGTGGCTGAACTTACTTGTTTGAAAACATTGGCCTATGGAAGAAAGTCGAAACCGACCTTTCCCAGGCTAGGCAAGCGAGGCTCTTGCGTACTTATAAGGCTTCCCTGGAAGCAGTGTTGTACGGAACGGCGTTCGAAGGAACGGCGTTACTGGAACGCGTTCCTTTTATGAGGAACGAAGGAACGCCGCCGTTCCATTTTGCATCGCTGGAACTGGAACGGCAACGCGTTACATTTTTACTGGAACGGAAAGAGTAACGGCGTTCCTTTTTTCGTCCAGTGGGGTAATTTTTATTTTATTTCTAACAAGGAAAGTATGGAAGTACAAAAACAATATCTTTACGAAATGCAGGATCTCGTGAACTTTTTGGCTACTAATCTTATGGATTATTTTGTGTGGTCCTCGCTTGCTAACAGTTTCGGGTGCAGGAGAGCTGGTGGGCATTGATTGTTTTTTGAGTGCCCGAAACTGCGGTACAAAAAGCAAAACTTTTAGTCGTAGGAAAAGACAAAGAAAGAGGGTTGTTTCATACTCAGCTACTTTCTTTGGTTCCACGAATCCTCATACACCCAGAAATCTTATTCCGACTACAGCCATTTCTGAACTTCAATAACGAGACCTACAATTACAACGTGATCACAGATTGCCAGATATCGGACTCACCCTTGTATCCCGAACATTGGTGACTTAAAAGACACAACAAAAACAAAAACCTTCATTCACTTCTCTTGTCCCCCACCTTCAAACTGAACAAGAAATCCAACCTTCACAAAGAGGTATTTGTAGCTTTCAAGACTGACTTTCCAAAAGACCTACCTTCTCCTTCACTTGCTCGTCTTGCGGACAGCAACATCGAGAAGCAACTGTTGTTAAGTTCTAACAAGGGACTTTGTTAAATTGAAACGTGTGAGGATTGTTGTAAAATACAGCTGCGATGTCAATGCGTTGGTGTAATACAACATATTCATCCTCGCAGTCTCTGCCTGAATTGTCCACTACAAACATGGACATGGTTAATAGCTGAGATTTTTAACATGAATATATCAACAAATGAAACCCTGCTTCCGCGTGTTTTCCTCTCCTGGTGCCCTTCCATCACGACATACAAACTCGTATGCTGACTATTAAAGGGGCGATGCAACAATTTTTGTACTTTCCGCAAATACCGCTTAAAACGGATCCCTGACGTTAATGACCTATGAAACACGCGTTCGTTTTTCACCCCACGCAATAGAAGTCCCAGAAAAAACTTAAGAAAAACGAGCAGCGTTCACCCTCAACTCGCAGCCAGAACAAGCGGCCACGTGATCTGGAGCGGATTATATGCCGCCAATGTTGACTCATAGCCACGCGCTGGGGTTGGCAAAGCACAGGACACGCGCTGAGTTCCAGGCATTGTTATGGCTCGGCTATTGTCGTCGTTGCAGCGATTGGACACGGGCCACTACCCGAATGCTTCTCGAGCTAGTAATTATCACGAGCCCAAATCGAGTGCCCACGCAATGCTCGGGTCCAATCTATGAACCGCATTCAAATATCGTCATATGGGTGTACTGCGATCCCCACGTTACGTCATCAAATTTTGCAAAGGAGAGATTGAATGAAAATGATCGCTTTTGTCCTTGAAATTACACCGCAACAAAGGAGTTTCTTGGCCAGTGGCGTTGCGTGTGAGTATCCTTGAGTCCCAGGTGTGCCAGTAAGCTCGTGTAAAGAGAAAACATTCCAATTGAGTATCGTTGCACCGCTCCTTTAATGGGATAGATAAAAAAATCTGCTTGATTTAACTAGATATGGTAATTAGAAAAAAGTAACGTATATGTAACGATACGTTCCATTTTCTAAGCTGTAACGGGAACGAGTTCCTTTTTCACAAATGGAACTTGTAACGGGAACGCGTCCGAAAATCGGAAGGAACGAGGAACGATCTTTCGTTCCTTTTTTGAGGAACGTGCACACACTGCCTGGAAGCCATAAAATTCTTGTACCTCAATTGTTCTATAACTATAGGTTTTAGAATGAAATAATTACACGATTCTCATACATTCTAGAATCTTCAAAAACTTAGGCAAATATAAAAACAACCGACGATGGCACGGATCGAACCTCTGGCACCTGCATGGGAGCCAAACACGCTGCCGAATTAGCTACGCCGACTTAGCTTCGCAGGCAACAATGTATAAAAATTAAAATCAATTTGTTATCGTGCTTTATGGTAACATATACACTCTCGCTATTTTCCTTTTTTTCGCGCTGTTTTTCTACAAAACTATAGCCTTGAACCAGCTTGGCGTGGTTTTCTTTCTACATAACATCGCATGTTTCAGAAAGTTATTTGTTTCTTCTTAATATGAGCCAGCTTCAAACTTTGAATCAATAAAGAAGTATTAATGAAACTTCAAAACAAGAAGTCGGTTTCTTTTTAAATTATTGAAAGCAACGGTTACACGATATTTGGCATTAAACATCAGTCAAATACAAACACACATAAAACTACGACGCTGCTCTCTTTAATGCAAAAGATAAATCTCTACTTGTTTGGAAATTAAATATGGGATTTCTACGATTCGAAAAACTACGACGACCTTTAAGAAAATATGGAGGCCTCCGTTTTCTACGTAGAAAAATTCGCAGATCTAAAATATAGTTTTCCCGCACTTTAGTATCGCTTAAACTCGCACCAATTTGTCATGTATAAAGTGACAAACCTTTGCGACCGCGGGTCTTTATCAGCGAGCGGGCAGAAAAACCTAATCTAAAGCGTTTCCTCTGATTTTCATCAGAGCGGTTGTTTCTTTGTTCTTAGTAAAATTAGTGCAAAAACAAGAGAGCAAGAACGTAGAAACAAGATAGAGCGCCACTGACAACTGGCGTGTATTACGAAGTTAGAGAAAGATAAAGCCTAATGGCCCACAAGATGCTTTTATGCGGTTTCTTGGTAAACATAATGAGATAAAAGCGCGAACGAAGGTAGAAAAGGAAGCGACAAACCGGACAGGACAGAGCGCTAGAACAATAGAGGTGGCAGAGAAAGGGCCCGATGCAAAAAAAATAAACTGCAATGATGTTGAGAGCTGGGCTAGCGGGCAGATGTTAAACATAATGAGATAGAACAGCGAAAAAGGGTCAATCCGGACTGGACAAAGTGCTCTGTTTTGTCTGGTTTGTCGCTTCCTTCTGTACCATTCTGCTTTGTTGTATCTCATTATGTTTAACAACTACCAGCTAGCCCAGCTGTCAACCTTATTACGGTTTTTTTGTTATTTAAAATAATGTGATTAGCCGTACTTCCCGATACAAAACTCAATTACTACTTAATTTTGTTGACGATCGTAGATGCAAACACACCACAAAACTTGAAACGGGAAACTCTTTTTAGCAGCATGATTTATGTGATAACATTTTAGTGTTCGAAAGTCTAGGGCTCGTATTGATGTGCGCTGTGCTTTTTCACGCTATATTATTTATTTTATCAAAGGCCCAGGTTGCAAATAGGCGTGCGACCCCTAGAGACAGCATCAGCATTAATGAGCATCATCTCAGAGGAGAGATAGAGGGTTGGAAGCATGACGCTAAATTTCTTTTAAATTTAATACAAAATTTTAATATCGCGTGACATGACGGTACTTGACACTGTGGCGTCACACATTACCATGACTGATATCTACCGGTCAATTTAGGCTAATAGAAATATATTTATTGATTTAACTCTTTAGGATACAATCGGTAGGTGTAATGATAAGCGTCTTGTCTGGTCTGGAACCGCCTTCAGTTTGGGGGCTTTCAAGGGGGTGGGGTATGTTTCATCTATCTGGCATATTTTATGTTTTCCTTTCTGTTCCTCGCAAGAATAAACTTCAGTTGCCAGTCAGCGTTGTGTTCGTTCACTTCTCGCTCTTGTCCTTGTTTTTTTTCTTTTTTTGCGCTGTTTCCAAGTTATCATTATGTACCAACTAGCCCGACTTCACGCCTTGTGGCTTTCAAGCTTTGCATTCTTCTCCGTGGCTCGCCGCTCGACTTTGCCCTCCTAAATTATCGGCTTGCATCCGCCGTTGCTTGAGCTCAAAAGGTCGTGTTAGCTATGCACGGCACACAGGCATGCAACAGACGGCAATATCTTCCTCTTAAGAAAATAAAACGCCCAGTTTTCACACACCAATCCGTGTAGATGCCTTAAGCGTCCATTTTGACCTTCTGAAAAAAGGAGTACTGTTCCCCGTATATTGGTCACATGGGAAATTAAGAGATGTGGCAGGTAATTTTTAAGTGCCAGGCTCCGGTGTTGCAGGATTGATCTGACTGTATTGAATCGTGATAAAAAATTGAAAAAAAATCTTTACTGGAATTCGGAGACGGTGAACCGTTTTGCCTGTTTATGCTAGGGAAAGGGGCGAATTTATAAAGCTATTTGTGCATCTCAGGTTCGCGTATTCATTCGTTGATATTTCCTTCTTCTTCTTGTGTGAAATATGCCGTTTCCAGGTTATACATGAGCGGCTTTGTTTAATTTTACTTGGTTTTTTGGTCCCCTCCGTGGATCCCCCAGTGTTTGTCTGCCGCTGGTAGCCATCGAGAGGGGGATGAAGCTTCCCCCTCGAATCGGTTCACGAAATCCACGAGTCTTTTAAAAACGTTTTTTTTTTCTGGGTGGCGTACGGTTTGCGTTTTTGCAGGCAAAAGGGTATGAACTTGGCCGACTTGGCTCTACATCGCAGAACATAAAAGCGCCAAGAAACACTAAGAAGAAGTATAAGGACGACGCGGTCGTACCTTAGTCCTTCTACTTGTATTTTGTGTTTTGGGCCCTTTTATTTTCTACTTTGCTGACTTGTTCAAGTTCCTGGCATTCCGATCCTGCTGTCTAAGAGGTTGTTTCCTGGCATCACGAAACAAGGAAATCCCGGCACCAGGAATTCAAAAATGGCTAACACGGATTGAGTGGGGTTTGCTTTTGGTGAATTACAGATTCGTTTCATTTTAAATGTACATCCGTAGATTATTTCAGTTGCTGATTTGTTGCGTACGTCAATGCTCGTGTCATCTTCCGTATCGAACGGAGTTTTGCCTTGATTGTGATGTTACTCTAGTGATGTTTGTTTTTGCTACAGGCTGCGTGGCTTCTAGCTAATTGGATCATAAAAAACCTTGTATGATTGGTAGCCTAGCCTACTAAAAAAAAACATTTGGCACCTGTATGAACGTGAAAGGTTTCATGCCGTAACTGCTTAGCCAAACAGGTCGCCCGTTTGCCAAATGGGCCACCCGTTTGAGCCATAGCCGTCACCGTTTCTAAAATGGGCACCCGTTTTAGCCCTACCGGTCAGCCGTTTGTCAAATGGGTCACCCGTTTGTGCTATACCGGTCACCCGTTCAAGCAAACGAAGTCACTCCTTTGGGCAAACCGGTGGCTCGATTGTTCAATCATATGACCATTTGCACGAGCGGGTGACCGGTGACCGGCAAACTGCACCGGTCTAATCAAACGGCTCTTCCGTTACACGGTGAGCCAATTTCATTCTGAAAAACAAAGTGGCGGCACGGGTACTCATGTTTTACCCGCATGCAGTGTCGAGAGAGCGTTTTAGAGCACAGCTCTTGAAGTTTAAAGGGTGCTTAATGAAGTGTAATGGGTGCTTATATCTCGCCGTCGCTAAGTCGGATGTTAGCCAGTTCTGGTGCTGACGTTAGTGTTGGACACAGGCGTTCGGGGCAGGCCCGGCCGACAATAAGGAGGGCGGCCTCGATGTTGGCAGGTGTGAGGGCCCGCGATCCAGTCAACACTAGCGCACACTGGCGGTCGTCTCGCTAGCGGTGACGTGCTTCTTGATGTACCAAAGTTGAAAGCTGGGCTAGTTGGTGCAGACTAAACAAAATCTAGGTAAAACAGCGCAGAACGACAGGGACTATAGAAGGAAGGAACAAACAGAACGAAACAAGCGCTGTCACGCGTCCTGTTTGCGCCTGTCCCGTCCAGTTCGTTCTTTCCTTCTTGTCTCTGTCGTTCTGCGCTGTTTTACCTACATTATGTTTTGCTCATTAATTGATGACGTTGTTCGCATGAAATGAGTGGGACGCAGAGAAGTTCACAAATGTCGGCGTATTCTTCATCGTCGTAGGCGACGGGCAGGTCTGCAGCACAGCGCTTCGTCAGTGTCCGCCGCCGGAAGGGATGGGAAACGTCCTCTGGTGCAGACGCTCGTGGCACTTGAGGTTGCTGCTCGCAGGCCATCCGGGACGTGAATGTGTCGATTCGCCCGGCCTCCATCACGTACCAGGTGGCAGCCTCGCCAGTTCGGGCGGTCGCTGACGGCGGCAACGTCGCCTGGCACGGCGAGAGTGGAAACGTGGAATAAATTAGCGGCTTCGAGATCGCCTTAGTGAATGGTTGCCACCTCGTCGAGGTGGCATGCCTGGATAGAAAATAACCATGAGAAACAATCCTTCGTGTGGCGAAAATTGGCAGGGGACTGAGTTCTTTAGGGCGTCCCTAAAGGGTGACATTTTCAGAAACAAGAAAGGCCTCAGATCACATAGTGTTAACGGGCCCAGTTAATGACCCATCTTCGACTTGTCTCAACCTATACACCAAATGCGATACCCGTGAAATAACTTCCAAGGGACCTTCCCAACAAGGAACTAATGATGCCGCAATGCCCCTGGCTGCTTTACTAAGCGGGTGCACGCGCCGGAGAACGCGGTCTCCTATTGATAATTCTAAGGGTCTCCTGCCTTGGTCAGATTGGTTTCTCTGATCGAGCTGCGCTAACTCAATATTTTATCGAGCCAGTCGCACGGCGGTAGGTAATTCTATCACGAAGCGGTTCAGCGAATATCGTATACGAGGTGTTGCGTCCACTATTGTCGTCAGAAAAGCTTTTCTCGAGAGGAAATCGCAGCTCGCGTCCGAAGATTACTTGGGAAAGTGTGAACCCTGTCGTACGGTTCTCCACAGTGCGAGTCACGAAAGCGATTTGCGGGGTGTAATTGTCCCAGTCTTTGTGGCTCTCGCTGTACCCTACTGGCATTGCTTTGAGGTTCCGGTTGACCGTCTCAGCTATGTTGGATTGAGGGTGGTAAGGAGTGGTGCACTTGTGCTGGATGCCCAGTGTGGTGCAACAGTCCTCAAAACCATATTTGTGAAGTAGGATGCGTTGTCGAAAATTAATTGGGATCCAGAACCCGAAGCGGGTGAAGGTGTCCCTCAATTTGCCCCGAATCGTCTTGGAACTCACTTGGCGGAGAAGGTGAAGCTGCGCCCACTTTGAGAAGTGGTCGGTGACTACCAGGAGATACCTGCTCACTTTGGGGCTACGTGGAAAGGTAGCCATTATGTCACATGCAACAATCTCCATGGGAAAGCGACTTTCCACTGACTGCTTCGAATCAGGGGGTTCTTCGGAAAGTGTGAGCCCTGTAGTACGGTTCTCCACAGTGCGAGTCACGAAAGCGATTTGCGGGGTGTAATTGTCCCAGTCTTTGTGGCTCTCGCTGTACCCCACTGGTATAGCTTTGAGGTTCCAGTTGACCGTCTCAGCTATGTTGGATTGAGGGTGGTAAGGAGTGGTGCACTTGTGCTGGATGCCCAGTGTGGTGCAACAGTCCTCGAAACCATATTTGTGAAGTAGGATGCGTTGTCGAAAATTAATTGGGATCCAGAACCCGAAGCGGGTGAAGGTGTCCCTCAATTTGCCCCGAATCGTCTTGGAACTCACTTGGCGGAGAAGGTGAAGCTGCGCCCACTTTAAGAAGTGATCGGTGACTACCAGGAGATACCTGCTCACTTTGGGGCTACGTGGAAAGGTAGCCATTATGTCACATGCAACAATCTCCATGGGAAAGCGACTTTCCACTGACTGCTTCGAATCAGGGGGTTCTTCGGAAAGTGTGAGCCCTGTAGTACGGTTCTCCACAGTGCGAGTCACGAAAGCGATTTGCGGGGTGTAATTGTCCCAGTCTTTGTGGCTCTCGCTGTACCCCACTGGTATAGCTTTGAGGTTCCGGTTGACCGTCTCAGCTATGTTGGATTGAGGGTGGTAAGGAGTGGTGCACTTGTGCTGGATGCCCAGTGTGGTGCAACAGTCCTCGAAACCATATTTGTGAAGTAGGATGCGTTGTCGAAAATTAATTGGGATCCAGAACCCGAAGCGGGTGAAGGTGTCCCTCAATTTGCCCCGAATCGTCTTGGAACTCACTTGGCGGAGAAGGTGAAGCTGCGCCCACTTTAAGAAGTGATCGGTGACTACCAGGAGATACCTGCTCACTTTGGGGCTACGTGGAAAGGTAGCCATTATGTCACATGCAACAATCTCCATGGGAAAGCGACTTTCCACTGACTGCTTCGAATCAGGGGGTTCTTCGGAAAGTGTGAGCCCTGTAGTACGGTTCTCCACAGTGCGAGTCACGAAAGCGATTTGCGGGGTGTAATTGTCCCAGTCTTTGTGGCTCTCGCTGTACCCCACTGGTATAGCTTTGAGGTTCCGGTTGACCGTCTCAGCTATGTTGGATTGAGGGTGGTAAGGAGTGGTGCACTTGTGCTGGATGCCCAGTGTGGTGCAACAGTCCTCGAAACCATATTTGTGAAGTAGGATGCGTTGTCGAAAATTAATTGGGATCCAGAACCCGAAGCGGGTGAAGGTGTCCTTCAATTTTCCCCGAATCGTCTTGGAACTCACTTGGCGAAGAAGGTGAAGCTGCGCCCACTTTGAGAAGTGGTCGGTGACTACCAGGAGATACCTGCTCACTTTGGGGCTACGTGGAAAGGTAGCCATTATGTCACATGCAACAATCTCCATGGGAAAGCGACTTTCCACTGACTGCTTCGAATCAGGGGGTTCTTCGGAAAGTGTGAGCCCTGTAGTACGGTTCTCCACAGATGCGAGTCACGAAAGCGAGTTGCGGGGTGTAATTGTCCCAGTCTTTGTGGCTCTCGCTGTACCCCACTGGTATAGCTTTGAGGTTCCGGTTGACCGTCTCAGCTATGTTGGATTGAGGGTGGTAAGGAGTGGTGCACTTGTGCTGGATGCCCAGTGTGGTGCAACAGTCCTCGAAACCATATTTGTGAAGTAGGATGCGTTGTCGAAAATTAATTGGGATCCAGAACCCGAAGCGGGTGAAGGTGTCCCTCAATTTGCCCCGAATCGTCTTGGAACTCACTTGGCGGAGAAGGTGAAGCTGCGCCCACTTTAAGAAGTGATCGGTGACTACCAGGAGATACCTGCTCACTTTGGGGCTACGTGGAAAGGTAGCCATTATGTCACATGCAACAATCTCCATGGGAAAGCGACTTTCCACTGACTGCTTCGAATCAGGGGGTTCTTCGGAAAGTGTGAGCCCTGTAGTACGGTTCTCCACAGTGCGAGTCACGAAAGCGATTTGCGGGGTGTAATTGTCCCAGTCTTTGTGGCTCTCGCTGTACCCCACTGGTATAGCTTTGAGGTTCCGGTTGACCGTCTCAGCTATGTTGGATTGAGGGTGGTAAGGAGTGGTGCACTTGTGCTGGATGCCCAGTGTGGTGCAACAGTCCTGGAAACCATATTTGTGAAGTAGGATGCGTTGTCGAAAATTAGTTGGGATCCAGAACCCGAAGCGGGTGAAGGTGTCCCTCAATTTGCCCCGAATCGTCTTGGAACTCACTTGGCGGAGAAGGTGAAGCTGCCGCCCACTTTAAGAAGTGATCGGTGACTACCAGGAGATACCGTGCTCACTTTGGGGCTACGTGGAAAGGTAGCCATTATGTCACATGCAACAATCTCCATGGGAAAGCGACTTTCCACTGACTGCTTCGAATCAGGGGTTCTTCGGAAAGTGTGAGCCCTGTAGTACGGTTCTCCACAGTGCGAGTCACGAAAGCGATTTGCGGGGTGTAATTGTCCCAGTCTTTGTGGCTCTCCGCTGCTACCCCACTGGTATAGCTTTGAGGTTCCGGTTGACCGTCTCAGCTATGTTGGATTGAGGGTGGTAAGGAGTGGTGCACTTGTGCTGGATGCCCAGTGTGGTCGCAACAGTCCTGGAAACCATATTTTATGAAGTAGGATGCGTTGTCGAAAATTGAATGGGATCCAGAACCCGAAGCGTGTGAAGGTGTCCTTCAATTTGCCCCGAATCGTCTTGGAACTCACTGGCGAAGAAGGTGAAGCTGCGCCCACTTTGAGAAGTGGTCGGTGACTACCAGGAGATACCTGCTCACTTTGGGGGCTACGTGGAAAGGTAGCCATTATGTCACATGCAACAATCTCCATGGGAAAGCGACTTTCCACTGACTGCTTCGAATCAGGGGGTTCTTCGGAAAGTGTGAGCCCTGTAGTACGGTTACTCCACAGTGCGAGTCACGAAAGCGATTTGCGGGGTGTAATTGTCCCAGTCTTTGTGGCTCTCGCTGTACCCCACTGGTATAGCTTTGAGGTTCCGGTTGACCGTCTCAGCTATGTTGGATTGAGGGTGGTAAGGAGTGGTGCACTTGTGCTGGATGCCCAGTGTGGTGCAACAGTCCTCGAAACCATATTTGTGAAGTAGGATGCGTTGTCGAAAATTAATTGGGATCCAGAACCCGAAGCGGGTGAAGGTGTCCCTCAATTTGCCCCGAATCGTCTTGGAACTCACTTGGCGGAGAAGGTGAAGCTGCGCCCACTTTGAGAAGTGGTCGGTGACTACCAGGAGATACCTGCTCACTTTGGGGCTGCGTGGAAAGAGTAGCCATTATGTCACATGCAACAATCTCCATGGGAAAGCGACTTTCCACTGACTGCTTCGAATCAGGGGGTTCTTCGGAAAGTGTGAGCCCTGTAGTACGGTTCTCCACAGTGCGAGTCACGAAAGCGATTTGCGGGGTGTAATTGTCCCAGTCTTTGTGGCTCTCTGCTGTACCCCATTGGTATAGCTTTGAGGTTCCGGTTGACCGTCTCAGCTATGTTGGATTGAGGGTGGTAAGGAGTGGTGCACTTGTGCTGGATGCCCAGTGTGGTGCAACAGTCCTCGAAACCATATTTGTGAAGTAGGATGCGTTGTCGAAACTTAATTGGGATCCAGAACCCGAAGCGGGTGAAGGTGTCCTTCAATTTGCCCCGAATCGTCTTGGAACTCACTTGGCGAAGAAGGTGAAGCTGCGCCCACTTTGAGAAGTGGTCGGTGACTACCAGGAGATGCCTGCTCACTTTGGGGCTACGTGGAAAGTGTAGCCATTATGTCACATGCAACAATCTCCATGGGAAAGCGACTTTCCACTGACTGCTTCGAATCAGGGGTTCTTCGGAAAGTGTGAGCCCTGTAGTACGGTTCTCCACAGTGCGAGTCACGAAAGCGATTTGCGGGGTGTAATTGTCCCAGTCTTTGTGGCTCTCGCTGTACCCCACTGGTATAGCTTTGAGGTTCCGGTTGACCGTCTCAGCTATGTTGGATTGAGGGTGGTAAGGAGTGGTGCACTTGTGCTGGATGCCCAGTGTGGTGCAACAGTCCTCGAAACCATATTTGTGAAGTAGGATGCGTTGTCGAAAATTAATTGGGATCCAGAACCCGAAGCGGGTGAAGGTGTCCCTCAATTCGCCCTGAATCGTCTTGGAACTCACTTGGCGAAGAAGGTGAAGCTGCGCCCACTTTGAGAAGTGGTCGGTGACTACCAGGAGATACCTGCTCACTGTTGGGGCTACGTGGAAAGGTAGCCATTATGTCACATGCAACAATCTCCATGGGAAAGCGACTTTCACACCGGCTGCTTCTTGAGTCAGGGGGTTCTTCTTGGAAAGTTAGTGAGCCCTGTAGTACGGTTCTCCACGAGTGCGAGTCACGAAAGCGATGTTGCGGGGTGTAGTTGTCCCAGTCTTTGTGGCTCTCGCTGTACCCCACTGGTATAGCTTATGAGTTCCGGCTGACCGTCTCAGCTATGTTGGATTGAGGGTGGTAAGGGAGGGTGCGCTTGTTGCTGGAGATGCCCAGTGTGGTGCAGACAGTCCTCGGAAACCATATTTGCGGTAAGGATGCGTTGTCGAGAAATTAGTTGGGATCCAGAACCCGAAGCGGGTGAAGGTGTCCTTCCTCATTTTGCCCCGAATCGTCTTGGAACTCGCGGCGGAGAAGGTGAAGCTGCGCCCACTTTGAGAAGTGGTCGGTGGACTACCAGGAGATACCTGCCCTACTTTGGGGCTGCGTGGAAAGGTAGCCATTATGTCACATGCAACAATCTCCATGGAAAGCGACTTTCCACTGACTGCTTCGAATCAGGGGGTTCTTCGGAAAGTGTGAGGCCCTGTAGTACGGTTCTCCACAGTGCGAGTCACGAAAGCGATTTGCAGGGTGTAATTGTCCCAGTCTTTGTGGCTCTCGCTGTACCCCATTGGTATAGCTTTGAGGTTCCGGTTGACCGTCTCAGCTATGTTGGATTGAGGGTGGTAAGGAGTGGTGCACTTGTGCTGGATGCCCAGTGTGGTGCAACAGTCCTCGAAACCATATTTGTGAAGTAGGATGCGTTGTCGAAAATTAATTGGGATCCAGAACCCGAAGCGGGTGAAGGTGTCCCTCAATTTGCCCCGAATCGTCTTGGAACTCACTTGGCGGAGAAGGTGAAGCTGCGCCCACTTTAAGAAGTGATCGGTGACTACCAGGAGATACCTGCTCACTTTGGGGCTACGTGGAAAGGTAGCCATTATGTCACATGCAACAATCTCCATGGGAAAGCGACTTTCCACTGACTGCTTCGAATCAGGGGGTTCTTCGGAAAGGTGGGAGCCCTGTAGTACGGTTCTCCACAGTGCGAGTCACGAAAGCGATTTGCGGGGTGTAATTGTCCCAGTCTTTGTGGCGCTCTCCTGTACCCCACTGGTATAGCCTTGAGGTTCCGGTTGACCGTCTCAGCTATGTTGGATTGAGGGTGGTAAGGAGTGGTGCACTTGTGCTGGATGCCCAGTGTGGTGCAACAGTCCTCGAAACCATATTTGTGAAGTAGGATGCGTTGTCGAAAATTAATTGGGATCCAGAACCCGAAGCGGGTGAAGGTGTCCCTCAATTTGCCCCGAATCGTCTTGGAACTCACTTGGCGGAGAAGGTGAAGCTGCGCCCACTTTGAGAAGTGATCGGTGACTACCAGGAGATACCTGCTCACTTTGGGGCTACGTGGAAAGGTAGCCATTATGTCACATGCAACAATCTCCATGGGAAAGCGACTTTCCACTGACTGCTTCGAATCAGGGGGTTCTTCGGAAAGTGGGAGCCCTGTAGTACGGTTCTCCGCAGTGCGAGTCACGAAAGCAATTTGCGGGGTGTAATTGTCCCAGTCTTTGTGTCTCTCGCTGTACACCACTGGCATTGCTTTGAGGTTCCGGTTGACCGTCTCAGCTATGTTGGATTGAGGGTGGTAAGGAGTGGTGCACTTGTGCTGGATGCCCAGTGTTGTGCAACAGTCCTCAAAAACCATATTTGTGAAGTAGGATGCGTTGTCGAAAATTAATTGGGAACAGAACCCGAAGCGGGTGAAGGTGTCCCTCAATTTGCCCCGAATCGTCTTGGAACTCACTTGGCGGAGAAGGTGAAGCTCCACCCACTTTGAGAAGTGGTCGGTGACTACCAGGAGATACCTGCTTACTTTGGGGCTGCGTGGAAAGGTAGCCATTATGTCACATGCAACAATCTCCCATGGGAAAGCGACTTTCCACTGACTGCATCAAATCAGGGGGTTTACCTGCCCTGGGTTTGGCTTGTTGGCAACGACATCTGCGTGTGTATCGGAGAACGTCATGGCGCATCCTCGGCCAAGTGGCAACGCGACACACTTCCTGGTAGGTTGTCTGACTGTCGCTCTGTCCCGCTAGCACATTGTCATGAAAATATCGGAGGAAATACTGTCTTCATGTACAGGGTACTACACGAAAAGGAGGGGGGAGGGGGAAGGGGGAGGTCGGCTTCGTCTGCCTTCAGTATGTAGCGAATGAAGTTCCATCCTCGCTGTGCACATATGCGTCTACCGACCCATCCGCCCCGTTTCCATCGGTTTAATTGGGCTGATTCGAGCACCGAGATACTTTTCGGCACATGTCGTCTTTTTGCTGGGCTCCTCGCAGCTCGTCCCGGCTCACATAAAGACCCCAGAAGAGTTCAGTGTCGGCGACAGCGACGAGTTCCGCTGTGTCATCAGCCTTTCAGGGAGTAGGGGTGCTCGTGACAGAGCATCTGTTGCGACATTGAACATTCCTGGTTTGTATTCAATTGAACAATCATAATTCTCTAATGCCAGAGCCCAGCGAGCCAGCCGTCCAGCGGGATGTTTAGGTTTTTCGGTCACGTTAATGCTTGATGGTCAGTCTGGATGGTAAAGGTCACCCCATCCAGGTACATGTCGAACTTTCTCAAAGCAAATATTATAGCTATACATTTCTTTTCGGTTACCGCATAGTTATATTAGGCCGCGGTAACAGTATGACTCGCGAATGCAACGGGCCGCAACGCTGCGTTATATTCCTGGAGTAGTACTGCTCCTATACCGTAATCACTGGCATCCGTTTGGAGGACGAATGGAGCATTGAGATTAGGATGTCGCAAAGATGCAGTATCAGCAACAGCCTTTGCTAACGCTTTGAACGCTTCTTCTTGAGTAAAAGTCCAGGTCTATGGAACGTCACGACGTAATAGCTGGTGAAGGGGACGGGCCAAATCAGCGCAGTTGGCAACAAACTCGCGGTAAAGTCCTACCATGCCAAGGTACTGTTGTAAACGTTTTTTCTATCGTGGCTGGGGAAATTCTATAATTGCTCTGAGCTTCTTTGCCTGCGGCTGGAGTGACCCTTGGTCAACCATGAAGCCAAGAAGCTCCACTTTGGGTGATGCAAGTTGCACTTTTGACGGGTTAATTGTGAGACCAGCTTCATATATGCGCTTCAGGACGACCTGCAAATGGTAAAAGTGGTCCTCGATAGTATTAGAAAACACCACGACGTCGTCCATGTAGGCCATTGCATAGTTAAACTCTGCATCACCCAAGACTGTATCCATGAGCCTCTGGAAGCTCGCGGGGGAGTTAGATAGGCCGTAGGCTAGTCGGACAAATTGAAATAAACCCCTGGGGCCAACAAATGCTGTCTTAGTGACGTCATCTTTTGCTACGTAAATTTGCAAAAATCCTCTACTACAGTCGATGGTTGCGAATATCCGCGCAGACCCCAGTGCATATAAAACAAACGAGATTGCTGGAAAGGGGTATGCATCTCGCTTCGTGACCGCATTCAGCTGACGGTAATCAACGCAGAGGCGTGGCGTGCCATGTCTCCTGGGGGCTAACACAACCGGAGAACCCCATGAATTTTTTGAGGGACGGACGGCTCCGGTCCCGATTATCTCATCCAGTGCTCCGTCCGGAAGTGTGCGTTTATGAACACTAAGGGGCCGCGCGTTGAATCGGAGAGGCGGAGTGTCTCCAGTGTCAATTCGGTGTTCAAGGATGTTAGTCTTCCCAGGTGTTTCCGTAAACATTTGTGAGAAATTCTTCAATATCTTCGCTATACGTGAACGCTCCGAGTCGGTGCCAGAAAATGACCTCATTGCCACGTGCAGATACTCCGACGAGGGGACTTTCTCACATATCGTACTCTCTAGAGAACGAGCTGCCGTAGGCCTTGATCTGACTGCAAACTTGAAGGAAGCGGGCTGCGAGCCATATCGATATTCTTTTGCTTTCAAATCTAGGGCTATTCTTTCCCTTGAAATGAAATCTCGAGCGAGAAGAATAGGGTAGGCGAGACCCGGCAGATATGTGAAATGTCGGCATTGTCGTCCATCCAAGCTCAGCTTCAGTCGAGCTTCTTTTGTGGCGGAGGTAACTTGGTCAGATGCAGTGCGCAGCTCTCTCTGAGAATGCCGCATTGAGATGTTTCGATCTTTGCACAATTTCCTAACGAAGCCTCCAAAAAGTGAAATTGCAGCTCCTGTATCCAAGAGAGTTGCGATCTGTGGACCGGCAATGTAAACTGCAATGTATGGTTCTGCTGTACTACTACTTTGGTGACGCGTAGCGTCAAGGGATGGTATAACGTACGTGACTGGGATAGAACCTATAAATTCGAAGTAGCTTGTCACAGACTTTCAGCCGACTCACGTATGACACCATTGTCGCTAGGATACCCAAGGCCAATGATAGGCTGAGGATTGTCACGTCTCGCAGACCCGCCCAGGTCACCGTTCGGTGGCGGGCACGGGGTTCAGGTTGGACCGCACGTGTCACACACTTATCTACTGGTTCTCCACCAGGCCGCGCTAATGTAATCGCATCAGCCTTTTTTTTTTTTGAGGGGGGGGGGGCATGTAGGTGGACGACGGACGGCCACGCCGCTGGAACTTCCCGCGAGCAGCCGTTGCCGTCACGTCTGTTCCCCGGAGTCGTCTTGACGGGGACCAGGACGCCACCAAGAACCGCTCCGTGGGAAGCTCCGATGAAAGCATCGATGCTGGTACTACCGGGGGCACTCCGCGAGCGCCACCGAGAGCGTCAGCGAATAATCCGTGAGCGGGAGTATCATCGATCCCTCGAGCGGGCGCCACGCCAGGACCGGGGGCATCTCCGCCAGACTTGTACACGTTACTGAAAAAAAAAAAGAAACGATTACAATTACAATTACTTCACTGTAAAAAAGTAACCGATTACAATTGCGACATCAAATAGTAATCGAAAAATTACTCTAAAGTAATCGATTACTTCCCACGTTACTTTTCATTAAACTTTTTTCATTACGGTAGCATAATCCTTGCGGTCTCGCGCTCAGTTGTTCCGAAAAACAAAACAAAAAAAACCTTGAGCGTTTTTGCTTAAAGCTGACGCGAGTGACGCCAACATCTCTCTCAACAACTCTCTCATCAAAGCTGAGTGAGTGACATCAACATCTCTCGTGAAAAACAACTAAATAAATAAATAGAGTGCTGTTTAAATACATTACTCACAAGAGGCTCGATAAGGTCATTTTTCATACCCAAACATAGTCCTTGGTGTACCAAAAAACATTGTACACAGGAAACGCAGCATAGTAAAGTAAAGCGGCCCTCCACGGCGGCGGATCTATTGGCGCTCACAGGCGGCGCAGGTTCAGGTTCTGCCGCGCCCTACCTCTTCTATCATGTTACCGCCAAGTTTGTAGGCTGATCTGTTTGCAAAGTCGCTCCGGTTGCTTCCTTTACGTCGCGTAGACGGAGACGCTATACGCCGGCTGTTGAAACAGTCACATCGAAGCATGTTACAGGGTGGCGCATCTAGATCGCTCCGGCCCATGGGCATTTTCGGGTCGGTTGTACGAAAATGTTTTAGGAATTTTCCTTCAAACTACCGTCCACATCTCTGCTGTCAATTTGTCTTTTCTTGACCACCCCGTAGCATTTTTACACTTTTTAATAATAATGAAATTGTGAAGAACGGGTATGTGCACGACCCCATTTATGGCAACCGCGTTAGCGTCAAATTTTCCATATTTCTCGCTTTATAACTTAAAAGCCACACAATTATTGCACTATGTTTTTGCAGAATCTGTTAATATATATTATAAACGTTAATTTCAAAGAGTTTAAAGAATATTAAAGATGGCCTTTTGTTCAAAATGATTTTTAGAATAATGCATATTTATTTAATTGCCCCTGTGTGAGCAATTCTTGTAAATTTCTTCCGCTAACTAGGACAACAATATTTCATGCAAAGATGAAATATATGCAGGGCAACATGCTGGCAATGTTTGAAGACCTTAGCTTTTATAGATACGGAGAAAACAAAAATATTTAATCCAGAGCGTTATTCCGCAATGTCCCGTGTTTGCGATTTGTTTTGTCAAAATAACGACCCTAATACTCGGTGAATAATACGTTTTGTCAATCCTTCCTATGCCTTATTTGTCAGTGAATATTTCTAGACCTGTAGCCAGAACAGTTTTTTTGGGAAGCCGCCCGAAATGTCAACATCGCGTGATAAGCAAAACGCGCAATTGACTGAGAGGGTGCTTACACATTTTTTTCGCAAAGACAATTTTTTTCTCCAAAAACAAGGATTGGTTTGATTCTTCTGGGCATGGAGCCAGCAAAATATGTTTTTTCATCAAAATTAAAAAATGGTCACCGGACATGGTTGTTCGATCTTATATGAAAACGCCCTATAGCGGGTAATATTGTTTATTCGAAACAGACTTTTTTTAAAAAGCGTACTGCTACGTGAATGCCTTTTTTGCTATATGTTTCTTGAGCTGGGTGGATACTCGAGGGGCGAACAAACGTCACTGTCTAGCGAGTAATTCTCTAAAATTCGTTAATTAACTTTTTAATTAGTGAAAATAGACACATGATCCCAATGGATCTTTTCCTAGAAGCGTTCTATGCACGCGCGAGCGCCCGATGCCAAGCGGCGGAAGTCGGCACGACAAATCGAGGAAATTTGGAAGGAGGCTGTGGATCAGCGAGTAGAACACGTAATTGCAGCATATATGTAATTGTGTTACACAAAAAAAGAAAGAAAGTGGACGGAAAGAAAAACACGACGTTTGAGTGGACGCTACGGAGGCCCCTCTTTAAAGTCGCGTTGGTCGCGTGACCATTCAACAACTCCGTAAGCGAAAAAGTACCTAGAATGGCGGCTGTATTTCTAATCGCCGTAGTCGTCAGCTGTGCAACCTGTGCTTCACCGCAATCACCAGTTCTTCACGCCTTCACCACCTCTTCCTATAGTATAGTACGGTCAATCCCCCTCCCACTGCCGTGCCCATGGTCACCCAACTTTTGAGAATCCGCCAGATTGAGCTAAAGTTTCCTATATTGTGATTGGCCGTCCCTCAATGGGGCGGGGCGCCGGCGTCCCCCGTCTCCCGTTGGCGCCGGGGACGTAGAACACCGTCGTTCGGCTCATTTCGGCTCCAGCGGCCCCATTTCGGTCCGAAACCCGTTCGAAAACCCTCTCCCCGGCGGGAACGCCGCCCGGCTCTATTGCCGGGAAGGGGTAAAAAACGGCTATGTGAATGAGGCCTTATGCTTCTGATTGCCTCCTGCCACACCCGTCCGCCGCCGTTGCCATCGTTGCTCGCTGCTCGCTAGGTTACCTTGTTTTTCGAGAGTTCCCCCTGGTTCTCCCTACGAAGCTGATCACGAGGTATGAAAGTCCCTAGGTGGGTACCTTCGTACTGCTGGCGTGGCTCGCGTGCCGTCGCGCACGCGCCGCAGCTCAGAGAGCGAAGAAAGTGGTAGCGTAGCTTCCATTATCGATTGGTAGCGCAGGTCACTTCCTCGATTTTTAGTTCGTGCAGCCACCGCCTGGTGCCGTAGGTATGTGGAAAAGGTCCAATAGAAACTTACTGAGCGTCATTGAAAACCACTAAATCAACTCTTTTAGAACGACTTGAAGCTTGTGCGAAACTCGGGGGCGCGCCAGAGTTACCCCTCGCGAAGCAGGCGCAACGCTAGCAGTGGCGGAACGCGATGATAATCTAATCATCCGCGTTCCGCCACTGCTAGATTTGCGCCTGCTTCACGAGTGGTAACTTTAGCGCGTCCTCGAGTTCCCAACGAGCTTCAAGTCGTTCTAAAAAGACTTGATTTAGTGGTTTTCGATGACGCTCAGTAAGATTCTAATTGCAACCATGTGTCTATTTTGACTAATTAAAAAGCTAATTAACGAAATTTAGTTTATTACTCACCAGACAGTGACGATTGTTTGCCCCTCGAATGTCCGCCGAGCTCGAAAAACATATAGTGAAGACGGCATTACGTAGCAGTGAATACAACTTTAAAAAAAATTTCTTTCGAATAAAAAATATTATCCGGTATATGTATATACAGGGTGTTTCTTAGAACGCAGGTCAAATCGCTCCTGCGAAAACTAAGCATCGCACACAAAAAAAAGTTGATGCCGCGTTGGTGTCTGCCCAAGAGCATATATTTAGAAAAAATAATAACGTTTGAAAAAAAAAGTTTTTGGTTCGTTTTTTTTTTATAGTAACTTTTTATTCGTTCATTTTAAGGCCATGTTTCGATTAGAAACTTACTGGGCATCATCGATAACTCCTATATCAACCCTTTTTAGACAAATAGAGAGCATGCCGAGCATCTTACCATGTTTTGAAAAACCCTTCAACTCTAAAAGCTGTTTCACATGCTGCGAATTCTCGTCCGAAATCGGTGCGATTTCCAGTAAATATGCGATTAAAATTGCAGTCGCACTGCCGCAGCAGCTCTGCGACTGGTTTTCACCAAGTTCCGTATTTTGTCACTGAGTCGGTGCCAACATTACTAAAACACATGGTTGGGAAACTCAGCCGTCGAAACCTGGGCCGCTGGCGTCCACCGAGACCGAGCTAAATGCGACAACAGCGCCACTCTTTATCATTTGTCTGTACTGTGGTCACCTTGAGCTTTTAGAAAGCATGTTTTTGCATAAAAACAACATGGTAAAAGGCTCTTTTTGTGTGAAATTTATTGGAGTTCAGTACAAAATGAAGGGCGCGTGAGTGTTCTTTAAAATCTTTAGTTTGCAAGGTTTTGCGGCACAATTAATATTGTTTTTAAGAACCATGCCTCAGCTGTGCTTTCAGGTAGCGCGTCTCGACCTAGGTACATTTTAACTTCGGTCATGTAAGACGCGGCGCGTCCGCTGGGGAGACGGGAGTGGCACCCCTGTAACCTCTTCCACTGGATCTGTTTCGGCGCCAAAATGGCCGACGAAAGCCAAAATAGAAGTAATATGCTGTTCCTCGAGTGGCCGCTGCGGGAGAAATGGTGGCGTTGTGTTCGCCATTAGCTTGGTTCGTGAAGACAGATCGCGGGCCACTTTTTCAGCGCAGTCTCTATGGCAGTTTCCCAACTGAGTGGTTTAGTAACGTTGGTCGGTGCGATCACCTCATCGTCAACCAGCCGTTCATTAGCCAGCCTTCATCCGCGATAGTTGCGTATTCGAAAATAAATTTAGACACCTTGAAACGTTTGGTTTAATGCTTAATTATTAAAAATTTCTAGTTACATAATGTATTCGTAAAACATTTGTGTTTATTAAGACGTTTTTGTTGTATTTTAGGCAAAGTCAAACACGTCGCGTCCGTGTCCGAACAGCCGGCCGCGCCGACAGAAATCGCGGGGTTGTTGGAGCATGTGAAACCAAACATTGCGATCGCACTCGCTGCGTCGGCTGTCGCACCGATTTTTTTCGCAACAGTCGCTGCATGTGAAGCAGGCTTAATGCGTACTCTGGTATCGGATTCCTATCCAAGCGCATCGTGGCGGCAGCTGTCCTGCCTTCCGACGGCCAAAGCCCGTCAGGAAGCCAATGCTCACTAAAGAACTTCGCCAGTCCGCACAGGCCGAACATCGCGTCTCGCTCTCGGACGCTCTACTGCATAGTAAACAACAGTGTGGCGCGCTGCAGTCGACGCATGTGATCAGGAACGCCATCGCGGTGATTCAAGGCCCACACGACGCGCATGACATTGCAAGATTGAGCTTTGACTTTTGGGCTAGCCTTCCCAGACAGCACGAAAAATGTGTTGGGTGTCTGGCCAGCCTTTGGCCAGTCTTCGGCCAGTTCCGCCACTGGCCACCGGATATCAAAAGATCACCCGCAAGCGTATGGCCACAGGCAACTCAGCTTTCCTTTGGCCACTGCTGATAAAAAAATGATTGGCAAGCATCTGGCCCCAGACCACTCTCTTTTCTCTTGGCCACCGGTGATTCAAAAGATGATCCATAGATATGTGGCCACTGATGCGCAATTTCTGCTTGGCAACAAGTGGCAAGAAAATGTCTGCCAAGCATTTGGCCAAAGAGGTATCGCTTTTCGCATGGCCACTGATGCTCAAAAGAAACAAAGATGTCCCACAAGTGTCTGGCCGTATAATGTCTTTAACCACTGGTGGCAAAACGTTGTCTGGAAAGCATCTGGCCACCGAGCACCCACTTTTTCCTGGCCGGAGATGTTCAAAAGGTGACCTGATGGCCATTGATGCCTCAATTCTGTTTGGCTACCAATACTACCAAAAGCTGGCCAGCATCTGGAAACAGAGCACTTGCTGCATTTATTTTCATTATAAATAAGTCTAATATATATTCTTATATGTGTGCTGACACTGTGCAGCACTTAGTGTGAGGCACGGTGGAAGAAACACATTTAGGTGGTGACACCCCTATCGAGGGAGAGCACAATAATGTTCAACGAAAGTGAGCCTCCATGTCCTGGTGTCATCTTTCTGTGTGATATTGGCGGCGAGAGCGACCAAACGCTGCGGTCGGCCTTTCACGATTGGTCAAGAGCCATGACATATCAATACAGTAATTAATAATTGTTAAACACTGGCACAATTTGAGGGAAAAGAGTTCGAGGCAAACAACCTCATTCTACCTAAAATGGTGCCACAATCATGTTTTGCCCCGGGTAGCACAATCAAGAGCCGGCAAAGCGCCAGCATCGGCCCTTTGCTGTGCGAGCTGGCGAGCCCTCCCCTCCCCCCCCACCCCTATATGGAATTTCCGTTCACTGACCGACGTTGTTTTATTTAGTCAGCTTTCAGTCGAGCGCGGGGGTATCGGTAGAGGGTTTTTTGACCATTTTAGATACTTACTTACAGTCTACGGTGGTAGAGCAAAACATTCGCTTGTACATACAAAAAGAAGGGGTATGTATAGGCTCGTCAGTCGCTCCGATTTTATCAGAAATCTACCTAAACAGGCTAGACAGTGTGGTGTTTGACAGGATAAATGAAATAGGTCCAGAACATGCAATTGTCAGAAGGTATGTGGACGATATAATTGTTTGCACATTCAAAGATGGGCTGTCGGCTACAATCGAAGGTTTAATCAGAGCAACGGCCCCGGAGCTGAGGTTCACCATAGAAAAGCCGAACAAAGGAGTTCTGCAGTTCCTAGACTTGAGAATTCACTTAGAGAATGGGTTGTGTTGGGAGTATGGGAAATTGTCACCCAAACCGATATTGCCAAGGCAGAGTTGTCATTCAAAAATTGTAAAAGCAGGAATCGTGAAATCTTTAATTAAAAATTCACTAAAAAAATCATGCATCCATTTCATGGATCAGGCATTAAAAAGGCAATACGAGAGGTTGGAGGATGCGGGGTATGAAGAAGCGTTCGTAAGTAGACAGCTGGCGATTGAGGTCAGTGGCAAGAAAGTGGTAAGGAATGTAAGGAACCGTAGCGCAGTTGTTCCTTACTTCCATGAGATATCCCACAATTTAAAGGCTTGTGCCAGACGGTTTGGAATAGATGTAATATTCTCTTCGGATTTCAAATTGAGTAGGTTGACACCTTTCCAGAAGGCAGAGGCGGAATGTCCGAAAAAACATCATGAGAGATCGGTTCCGTGTGACAATGGCGTTGTTTACGAAATACCTCTAGAGTGCGGGTTTAAGTATGTAGGCCAGACGTCAAGGTGCCTCAATGATAGACTTACGGAGCATAAGCGCAACGTTAAGAACAACGCACCAAACTCAGAAATTGCTAAACATTTACAGGAGTGCAATAATTGTGAAGCAAAGTGGTCGGAAACAGAAGTGTTACACAGGGAAAGGAATGACGTAAAACGGGTAGTCAGAGAGACGATCCGGATAAAAGCGTCAGGAAACTGCATTAGTCAGCCATCCATGGTCCTCACGGATGAATCAAAGGCGTTTCTCAAGATTTAACCGGTTGTTTTTTGTGTAGACGTGTTTCCTTCAGCATTTTTTTTTTTTGTATGTTAAGCGAGGGAGGAAAGATTGCCTTTCTTATCGTTAGTGGATGTCCGGTTGCTGATTTCGTTTCGCTGGAAGGCCTTTGTTGTTTTCAGTTGAATGGTTTGTGACCGGAGTGTACTGTAGATCTGTGAGCTCGGTGCAATTGTGGTGAATGTGAACCCTTTTGAGTGATCTGTGGATTAGTAGAGCGAGGAAAGAATGACGTCCTTATCTTTTTTTCGGTTTCGTGGTTTTGTTTCTTTGAGTGCCCCTGTTGTTCTCAGTTGGATGGCTTGTGACCGAAGTGATCCCTGGTTGCTGTGAGGTTTCAATTGTCTGTACTATTGTGTCAAAGTGAACCCTATTGAGGTCTTTGCGGTTTATGGGAAGTTTGGCGACATCGAGGATGTATATATAAGGAGGGCACGGAATAAAAATCTTTAGCTGCGTTTGAGACGGTGTCTAGTCCTCTTTTTCTCGTCCTCGAAGTTTTCCTTGCATACCTCAGTCTCAGGTTCCACTATGTATGATCTACACCAGCTCGCCTGCACTTTGACCATCTTTGCGTTGTGAATGTTTACAGTGCCGGAGTTGTGAATATGACCCCTTGACGCGACGAAAAAGAAATGTTACAACGCCGAACGATACCTTTTCTGTAAGCTAGTTTAATTATCCACACTGTACTTGAATTTCAAGAATAAAACGTGCGTAGGCCCAATAAAAACGTAAAACTGCGGAGCGCAACCTCGATAAGTAAAACCAGGCGGCACGCGGGAGATAGCACTGATCTACCAGAACAAATTTAAATACTACTTTGCGTAAGTCAGAAAATTAAGAAATGTGCCTAATACGCAGCGCGCTATGAGCTCAGGTAAATAACTGCATTGAAATGGTGGTATTTTTGTTTTAAGAGTGGGTGAAGATGGCCGCTTTCAGACAAACTTCGGCTGCATCACTGTGGCAGTTTTACCACTTACACATTTTCCCACTTTGCTCTCAATATGCCCATTATTATTACCTTCCTTTCTTCGTTGAAAAAACTTGCGCTGTTTGCCTACTACACTGACCCACCTATTAGCACGGAGGGAGCGAATTTTCCCGGCAAAACAAGGGCGCCACGGTTTGTGCATTGTATCAATTAAAACTTGGGCTCGCACTTTCTATTTTCACCTTGTGCGCGATTTTCACCCTAAGGCGGGTTTCACATGAAGCGATTCCACGGCCGAAATCGCTGCCGCTAGTGGCGCGGCGGCACGGATCGCGAGGTTTCATTTCACATGAGCGTTTTCTGCCGTTACGATGGCCAATGTTGCTTGCAGCAAGCAGATGCGATCGCTTTCACGGCCTCAGTCACCTCTTCCCAGAGCTTCTCTTTGGTCCCATTGTTTCTAAATGTTTTGAGCTGCGCGTCCCAAAGAACCCGACGCTTCGACACTTCATTTATAAGTAGTTCATTGAACTGGGCGCGATACGTTTTCTTACTTGGTGGACGATCTGTGTTCGAAAAGACACGTCAATGTCGCTCAGTTCTTCTTCTTTAATTTTCTCACTAGCGCTCGCACGAGCCGCTTCCGATTAGCGTCTCTTGCGCTCGCTACGCTTGGTACTCATGCGAGGAGAGTAAAAAAGAGCCGCGTGTTTCATTCAGAAAACAAATTCCGAGGAAGGGGACAGCAATCCCCCTCCTCAATAATCTCCTGAACTGTTCCGACGCCACTGCTGAAGCAAATAAGCTCGACCCGCCGGAAAAAGAAACCGCAAAGCAGTCGCTTGCGTACTTTCTCTGCTTGTCGTCTGCTTCAAGAACGTGAAAATGCCGCCGTCCTATGCGCCAGCTTTCCCGCAATGTTTCTCCTTCTGTCACGTGATTTCCCGCCGCGCTGTGAGTGGCCAGCTGGGAAGCTGCCGCTCTGCCGCGCCTAAAATTTCCAACCTGGTGGAACCGTGCCAAGGCGTGCTCAGCCGCTGCGGCTGGCCAGAGCGCCGCGATGGCAGAAATCGCGCCGCTCTAGGGCCAAAATCGCTGCATGTGAAACCCGCTTAATGTGAAGTGCCAACGGCTGCAAAAACATTAAAAAATATTTAAAATAAATAAAATTAATAAGAAGCAAATTTTTTAGATTAATACTGTGTCTCGTATGAGTTTTATACTGCAGTTTGCTGATCGTTTTATTGCAAGTGTGTTGAAGATAAACGAACTTTGCTTCCGTAAAGTCGCTAGACATCCATAATAGCCAACGAACGAAATCCAACCGAATCCACAGGCTGTGTTTGGAACGCTTTGACGTGTGTTTGGCATATCTGTGTCTTGGGGTCAATTTTCCGATTTGTCGTGATGCGTGGAGTTTGCCTTAGCTTCAAATCAGTCCCAAAAAGACGGAAGCGTCTGTGAGACGTGGAACTACGTCAAGTCTGCTCAACAGCCAAGATCAGGGCACGGTCGTTCCGAATTAAGTTCGTTTTTTGTTCGTTAGGGCTAGATTATTCTTTCCTGCGTTCAAAAGGTTTGTTATTGTCTGTAGATCGCTTGCTTTTACGAGAATTACTAATTGTGCGCGAATGATGTTATGCGAGCTTTTCTTATTTTGTTTTTCCGATGCAGAGCACTCCATCCTCCCGCTGATTATCGTTCACAAATGAGCGCTTAGGTTGCGTATACTACTCGCTCAAGGTTCATTAGTAGCGGCGGAACTCTTTGGGAGATAGGAGGGCAAAGGCGGAGAGGGAGGAGGGGGGGTTGATTGCCTCCCTCCACCGTGTTGTTTACTCGTAAACTAGAATGTCTGCAAGAGCGCGGTGCCCCTCCATCGCCGAAGCCACTAGCTTTCAAACTGCGGGTAGATTCTATGTGCGTATTTGCGTGCCGAGAGCTGGGCCAAGCAATAAAAGGTAGCGATTGATTGATCGAGCAAGCCCGTGGCTTCCGCCGCCCAGTCGTCTATGCAAACGACCTAATGTTCGCGATTCGTAATCAGAAAAGAATTGCCGAAACTTGGTGCCGCGATGAATTCACCCCATGGTAATTAATGCATAGCATACCACTCCTGATCGCAAACATTTGTGCCCGCAAAATAATTTTTGACGCCGGCGCTTTAAGTAATTCCTCGCGAAATGTCGAGCTCTAAAATATCCTTTGCTGTACGCGTGTTTCGTACTATCCAACGCACGTGCAACGAATTTCACACCTCCAGAAACACTCAGGCTGCTTCAAGTGGTGACGCATTTATTCTCTTCCTAGAGGTATTGTATAGAGGCTATCAAGTATTAATTACAAGCTTCTCGGGAAATTCACAAGCATGTTTAAGGTAGTGTCTCGCCAGTTTATGGTAGGTACATTTTGTTCAGTGTAAGTATAGTGTTAGACATACCTCACCCAATCCCTGTTTTTTTCGTTTGGTACTGCCTTTAGCGAATGGTGTAGGTTGTAATTTTTTTTAGTTGTTGCATGTTTGCAGTAAGGTGGTGAGCTCGTACTGATTGAACACCTTGAAAAATAGTTCACAAAAATTTAAGAAGAAGAGAGAGTAACACGTAGACCACATACAAGCGCAGACTCTCAACTCGCATAAATCAGAAAAGAAGGAAGAAATAAAGAGTGCGGAAGGAGCTCGAGCACAAGCCCAAGTGAAACGCACTGATTCACCCGTTGGCAAGAGCAGATTTTAAAAACATAATTTCCTTGTCAGTTAAGGTAACAGATGGATGGCTAATGCATAGGGTTCCGTGTTTTCGGTGTTTATTTTGTTTTCGAATTTGGGGTATTTTTTACAAATTATTTTTTTTACATATTCGGTGATTTTTGTGTGAATTGGTTATGACTTAGCCAATTTACACAAAATACACAGAATATGTAGAAAAAATTAACCCCCTCCAAAAAAAAAATACTATTTCGAGAAAAAAAAAGAAACACCGAAAACACGGAAACCTACTAATACATAAAAACAGCTCAATCTCTCTCTAAAATCCACGATGGATTGTCACCTACCTATGCATTGTTTATCCTGCTCGTGTATGTCATGCTTAGAAAACAAACGTGAATAATTAGCAGATACTATGAAATAACATACAAGGGAATTATTTTATGCCTTTATTATCCGTTGTATGGGCGACCAATGTGTCCGCACATCCGTCTGTTACCTGAACTGCCAAAGGAATTGTTTTTAGTCTTATGCATATGGGTGAATTAGCAGACTCTACTTGAACTTGTTTGAACTTTTGCTAAAGCTCCTTCCGCATTCTTTATTTCTCTCTTCTCTAATTTATGTGAGTTCAAAGTCTGCACTTGTATGTGGTGTATGTATTCCTCTCCATTATTCCTTGCTTTTTTGTGTGCTATTTTTCAAGATGTTCGGTCAGAATGAATTTACCACCTTACTACATGGAAAGGCTGTTCTTAATTTCACAGTGTCTGTAAAACAATCTACCTGACATGTTTGCCTCGCGCCCCAGTTCCTTAAGTGCATGTTCTCCGAGCACAGCCTTTCTGATTTCTCTGATCTTCTTTCTTCTTTTCTTTTGTGTTCAATAGATTGAGTTGCGAGTGTGCAGCTGTCAGCATCCTACGTGTTCCTGTCCTTTTGTCATTGTCTTTTTGTGCACTTTTTAAGTTGGTCGATGATATTTTTTATTGTATATTCTACTCTGTGTTTTTATCTTTATACTAAGTGCAGCCCTTGCCAAGTAGAAGCTGGCACTCACTTTCGCCATCCTGATCTGTCCTGAGACGACACAGGATTTCAGTCTTCCCTGCTGAAGTCCAGGCTTCATAGAAGACTGCCAAAACTGTTCATGGTAAGGTGCTTTATATATTGAGCAATATAATAGCACCTTATTCCTGCTAGGATTGTTTTAAACACAGACTGTCGTTATGGGTTGGCTTTTAGCAATTCCGATGGCCCTCGCTTGAAATGAAAGCCTGTAGGGGAATTGCTAATTTCATTCGTAAGCGAAATTCAGAGGTTAAAACAGAAGTGCGTCACTACTTGCATCCATTATTGCTGTATGTGTTCTATTTGTATTTTTATGTGTTTCTTTAGTGTGCCCACTAATGGCTGAAGCCTTCCCGTTGGTGCGGTTGTTAGTAGCAACACACAAACACGAACAAACGGCGAGAGTGGTGAACGGCGCCACTCTCGCCGTTCGCGACTGCACCCATTGGTTTTCGAAGGAGTTTGCAGTTTTTATTTCTATGGTATTTATTGATATATCACACATGGACTCAACCAGGGCGCTTTACCTATAATTCAACACTCGCAAGACTTGCATAAATACACAATGTAGCTGGTCGCACTTTCAGAGTCATTTCAATGTTGCAAAAATGAATAATGACATTGGCATATTTGTCCTGCCAAACCCTGTCACACCTGTTTTGAACTCTGATCTCCACGAGATCACCGTACCATCGTTTCTGTTGAAGTGGCACTGCAGACTCTATACTTGTATTGCTTCAATCTTTGTAAGAGGGACGCTGTAATCCGATTCTACTCATCTCTGGTGTACTATATAGCACCATATTTGCAGAGCTAGTCTTTGGTTTTTGTAGTTCCATCGAAATATATTTCAGCTTTTAAGTTATTTGCTATTTGGCTTGTAAATTTACAAGCTTATCTAGATTGAAGGCAGCAAATATATTGCCAGCAGTCACGGTACGCGTCCGAAGTATAACGCGGTAACATAATTGACCCAACCTTCGATTTTTATTTGTCAGTGCTTCTAGCGAATTGTGCATGCTAGGATTGCTTTTGTCTGTTTGTTTGTTTCACATAATCTACAGTACATTTTTCACCTTTATACTCAGTGCAGCCCTCGCCGAACAGAAGCTAGCATCGTCTAGGCCGATTCGTTCCTGCATCACCAGGTGAGCCGAGGTTCAGGTCTATAGCAGTCTGCAAAGGTTTT
This sequence comes from Ixodes ricinus, assembly GCA_037355805.1. Taxonomy (NCBI): domain Eukaryota; kingdom Metazoa; phylum Arthropoda; class Arachnida; order Ixodida; family Ixodidae; genus Ixodes; species Ixodes ricinus. The sequence continues at coordinate 45,812 of JAZHYW010007016.1, forward strand.
AGATGGTAAGCTGCCTTAAATATACAGCTGTGTAATAGCAGCTTGTCCTGGGTGACAATTTGAATGCATTTTTATGTTTTAGAAAGTGAAATTTGCATGGGCATACGTGCAATGTGAAACCTTACCAAGCCTGTTCTGAAGTTTCATTCTCTTGAGATTTCAATACAGCCGTTTCTGCTGCACACACACTGCCTACTTTGGCCAGGTAGACTTGATCCATATGAAGGTAAACAGGTGATTATCAACTGCTCAGTGCTGTCCGTGGTGACGTTCTCCCCTTATCAGACGACTTTCCACGCTTGGTTCGCAAGGCATTTGAAAAGGAGAGCAAGTCAGCTGCTGCATGATGCTCCCAGTACTGAGCATTCGACGATCGCTTGTTCAGTCGTGATCTGAACAAGCGACGATCGCTTGTTCAGATCACGACTGTACTTCAAGCTCGGCAAGTGTGACACTCATCCGATTCAGCCTAGCTGTGGTGTGCTGAGTGGTAATGTGTAGACCTAATTGACTTGCGTACACACAGTGGCTGTGCGGTATAAAACACGCCCCATTGGCAAATTTAATGCAGTCTCGTGTAGTCCCATTGATGTTTTGTTTTGGCTGCATATTATGTTTTCACACTTTTTTTCCTCGTTTATCGACAGTACTAGCTATCTACAGAGAGTGAGTGTGAAACATGCCAGCAAGTTTCTAAAGCAGTATGCAGTGCAATTTCGGTGTATTGTGCAAGCGAGGAAGAAGAGACTGCACGTTATGCAGTTGTGACTGCGACATATACTTTAGATAGTTTTAGCTGAGCATTTCTACGGCCCGCTCTGCTCAGCAGGCAAGCACTTGCATGCGCACGACGCTCAGTCAGCAACGACCAATCGAAGCGCAGATGCCGATGGAGCAGACAATTCCTGCACCCCGAAGGCCACTGCCGGCTGAGCGTTATGCGCATGCCTAGTGGCTTTCTGGCTCAGTGGCTGAGCGGAGCGGGCCGTAAAAAGCGTTCAGCTAAAACTTTAACTGATAGGGGGCGGCTGACGCATAGATATTTCAGGCAGAGGGATGGACGACATTGCTCATATCAATTCTCAGTATGAGCTGCTGCTCATCGTAATACGGAAATTATGGTTCAAACTTCCTCTACCCCTTTCTGACAGGTTTTGAGACTTGTGTTCCTGGCAGTATTGTCGGGCTAGACATTATTATACCCAGATCTACTCCAATGAATTCTAAGAGGATGAAGTCAGTTGCCACATAGCTTGTGCAAAACTAAATCTGAAACAAACTCGTCCTTCCTGTTTTCCACTGAATTCAGAACCTTGTTTCACTATGTGATGGGTCTGTGAAGAGAATTGACCAGATAAACGATATTACTTAGCAAATAGATGTCCCATACATATTAACCTGCGTCTACCAACCACTGTACACTGCCTCACTACTGATTTAGTATCTTTCAAATGATTTTCCTGAACAGTTCACGCCTGTAGACATCTTAATGATGATCACGAGGGAATGTTTCTTGTCATATGATGTTATATGTTTAAAGTAAGTGGGGCGTGCGGGTATTTTCAAAGGCTATAGGGCACACCGATGGTAAACACTCAATGTGAGTTTGATGGTGCAGGTTGGTAATATATACTAGTTTGTGTGTACGTCGCTATTTTTTAATGAAATCTGCAGATGAGTTTTAGTCGTCAAGTTGCCATTTTGTGAGAACACGGGGGTCATACTCTGCAATAAATTATATATTTACCTGTGTCTACCCAATCTCATTTGTATCTGTACAACAATCAGCTGTATATGTCAAGAATATGATTTGTCATTGTCTCAGTAAGACTAATGAATTGCTATACTTACCTAAAAATGCTGGATGTTGATATCAGGGACTGCGTACCTATTGTGACGAACAACAATGTTAAACTACATGCTGACTACTCCGCCAAGCTCGCCTGTCTCTCGACATGCCCTTTTGAATTAAAAGAGATGATTTCCACAAGCCTTTCTTAAAGTGGGCCTTTTCCATACAAATAGATGGCCTTGATTATGAGATAACTGGACCATTTTTGCCCCTTGGCTATCCAGTGTGTTGTTGCAGGTGTGTCCCTTAGGGCAATCGAGGTATTTTTCTTGTGATATATTTTCCAGATTGAAAATAAAATAAAGACAATTAGTGCATTAGCTACAGAAAGTTTTCCTTTTACATGGGCTGCTTGTCTCATGCCCCTCACCCCAGTTTGGAACTTCTGGATTATCAAGTGGAGCTGGTATTGATTTACCCTGTCAGTTTACTGTGGTGTCAATTCTCTTTACAGGTGCTGTAATGAAGGACTCGCCTTCCCGGGTGCATGGTCGACTTGCATCACAAGCTGCATGAGAAGTGTGAAGGAAATTTCCTAGGCCCGTGACATGCAGCCTCTTTCACCCAGTGCACTCCTCTGACAAGCCCATAATTACCAGCCGAGCTGTAGCTTCACTGCATCTGACAATAAACAATTACGGTAACAATTTTTTTATGTTTCATTTACTACCCATGTATAAGTGACAGATGGATGTGGCAGCTGCTTTTCCAAAAAGGTGTACACCTATGCCAGAAATGTACTTTCATGCACAGTGCAAAATAATTGTGAATTCCCATTATTTGTTAAAATTACCCTTGTTATGAACTACATCATTTCTACTCAGGTGTGAATTGCACACAAAACTAAATGTTAGCCCGTAAAACAAGACCGGGAAGTGTACCGTTTTAGCAGCTAGCTCGGGGTATTGCTGGTATCTTGCGGTACTGCTGGTAGTACGCCGAGGATTTGTGCTGGCAGTATCCCGGGAACTCCCTGGGACGTCCAGTTCCGGGCGTCCCAGTCAGTCCTAGTCGCTGGCCCGTGACTGGCAATCTCAATGTCCAGTTGTCGCCCCATGGGGCGTTTCCAGCTTCTCCACAGTAAGATCTTACTGGCAGACCGGTACCGCCCCGTTTCCCAAACCGGCGAGTTGTGCTACTTGGGTAAGTATAATAATTGTTGTAAAGAGATCAAAAGCAACATCAAGATGGCAAAGTATAAATATTACAAGCACGACCTACTTCACTTATTAATAAACAATCCTTAGAAATTTTGGACAACTATAGGACCACCACTTGTTGACTCCCTGCCTAAACTGAGCAACGAAGTCAACGAAATGCTAACAAACCTTGAATCAGCAAATATCTTTAATATATATTTCGCATTTGTATTTACCTTACAACAATTACCTGTACCCAGTGATCAAATATGTAAGGCGCTGAACGTCTACTGTGAACCTATTACCTTCAAGCCCAATGGTATTCTGAGTGTGATAGGAACTATCTCCCAAAGCTCAGCTCCGGGTCACGGCGATATCTGTCCTAATCTTCTCAAATTTACGAAGAACATAACATGCCTCCTCTTGTGACGCTTATTCCAACAATCGCTCGACTTAACTACCCTTCCCGCGAACTGAAGACTCGGGAGAGTTTTACCTATTTTTAAGAACGGGAACAACAACGACACATCACTTATAGACCCATGTTTTTAACTAGCGTGCCTTGCAACATTGTGAAACGTCGTCTACACCCCCCTTTTTATCATAAACTATATGTCAGAAAATCATTTAATATGTAATAATCAGCATGGTTTCAGAAAGAGTGATTCATACGAGACGCAAATTTTTAAATTCGTTACGGACAATCTTGGCAACTTTCACTCGTCTAGCCTCACTGGCACAATCTTCATTGATTTCTCAAAATAATTTCACAAAGTTCTTAACCAACGACTACAGTACAAACTTTCTGAACTAAATATTCACCCTTCTATTATTTATTGTATAGCAGAATTCTTCAAATAACCGTAAACAGAGTGTCCGCCTGGGGCAGGACCAATCACCTAACCTCCCCGTAATATCAGGTGTTCCGCAGGGCAGCGTTTTGTGTCCGCTTTTATTCCTCATCTTTATTAATGACCTTCCCCTCCATGTAACGTCATCCATCAGGCTCTTCGTAGATGATCGTGTCATTTCTCGCTGTATTACGAATACTATATGGCAGAAAATCAAATAGTATGTAATAATCAGCATGGTATCAGGAAGAGATATTCATACGAGACCTAAGTCTTTGAATTCGTTACTGACCTATATAGCAACTATCACTCGTCTAGCCTCACTGACGCCATCTTCATTGATTTCTCAATGGAATTTCACACAGTTCCTCACCAATGGCTACTGTACAACATTTCTGAACTAAATATTCACCCTTCTATTACACACTGGATAGCATAATTCTTAAATAACCATAAACAGACTGTCCGCCTGGGGCAGGGCCAATCACCTAACCTTTCCGTAATATCAGATGTTCCACAGGGCAGCGTTTTGGGTCCGCTTTTATTCCTCATCTATATAAATGACCTTCCCCTCCATATAACCTCATCCATCAGGCTCTTCGTAGATGATCGTGTCATTTGTCGCTGTATTACTAATACTATATGTCAGAAAATCAAATATTATGTAATAATCAGCATGGTATCAGGAAGAGATATTCATACGAGACTCAAATATTTGAATTCGTTACTGACCTATATAGCAACTATCACTCGTCTAGCCTTACTGACGCCATCTTCATTGATTTCTCAATGGAATTTCACACAGTTCCTCACCAATGGCTACTGTACAACATTTCTGAACTAAATATTCACCCTTCTATTACACACTGGATAGCATAATTCTTAAGTAACCGTAAACAGACTGTCCGCCTGGGGCAGGGCCAATCACCTAACCTTCCCGTGATTATGTGTTCCGCAGGGCAGACGTTTTGTGTCGGCTATTATTCCTCATCTGTAGTAATGACCTTCCTCGCATATCGCCGTCAATAGACGCACTCAGGCTCTTCGCAGATGATCGAATGTCGATTTCATCGCTGTATCACGAACACCATATGGCAGAAAATCAAATGAGCTGAGGCAATGATCAGCTTGGCATCAGGAAGAGATACTCATGCGAGACGCGTGGGTTTTGAATTCGTTACGGACCTAGATAGCAACTCCATTCGTCTAGCCTCACTGACGCCATTCATTGATTTCTCAACGGAATTTCACACAGCTCTCACCAACGGCTACGCACAACTTTCTGAACCGAATATTCACCCTTCTATTACCACTGAATAGCATAATTCTTGAATAACCGTAAGCAGACTGTCCGCCTGGGGCGGGCATCACCTAACCTTTCTGTAATATCAGGTGTTCCACAGGGCAGCGTTTTGGGTCCGCTTTTATTCCTCATCTATATAAGTGATCTTCCCCTCCATATAACCTCATTCATCAGGGTCTTCGTAGATGATCGTGTCATTTGTCGCTGTATCACTAATACTATATGTCAGAAAATCAAATATTATGTAATAATCAGCATGGTATCAGAAAGAGATATTCATACGAGACTCAAATATCTGAATTCGTTACTGACCTATATAGCAACTATCACTCGTCTAACCTCACTGACGCCATCTTCATTGATTTCTCAATGGAATTTCACACAGTTCCTCACCAATGGCGACTGTACAACATTTTTGAACTAAATATTCACCCTTCTATTACACACTGGATAGCATAATTCTTAAATAACCATAAACAGACTGTCCGCCTGGGGCAGGGTTAATCACCTAACCTTTCTGTAATATCAGGTGTTCCACAGGGCAGCGTTTCGGGTCCGCTTTTATTCCCCATCTATATAAATGACATTCCCCTCCATATAACCTCATCCATCAGGGTCTTCTGTAGATGATCGTGTCATTTGTCGCTGTATCACTAATACTATATGTCAGAAAATCAAATATTATGTAATAATTAGCATGGTATCAGGAAGAGATATTCATACGAGACTCAAATATCTAAATTCGTTACTGATCTATATAGCAACTATCACTCGTCTAATCCTTACTGACGCCAATCTTCATTGATTTCTCAATGGAATTTCACACAGTTCTTCACTAATGGCTACTGTACAACATTTCTGAACTAAATATTCACCCTTCTATTACACACTGGATAGCATAATTCTTAAATAACCATAAACAGACTGTCCGCCTAAGGCAGGACCAATCACCTAACCTTTCCGCAATATCAGGTGTTCCACAGGGCAGCGTTTTGGGTCCGCTTTTATTCCCCATCTATATAAATGACATTCCCATCCATATAAACTCATCCATCAGGCTCTTCGTAGATGATCGTGTCATTTGTCGCTGTATCACTAATACTATATGTCAGAAAATCAAATATTATGTAATAATCAGCATGGTATCAGGAAGAGATATTTATACGAGACTTAAATATTTGAATTCGTTACTGACCTATATAGCAACTATCACTCGTCTAACCTTACTGACGCCATCTTCATTGATTTCTCAATGGAATTTTACACAGTTCCTCACTAATGGCTAATGTACAACATTTCTGAACTAAATATTCACCCTTCTATTACACACTGGATAGCATAATTCTTAAATAACCATAAACAGACTGTCCGCCTAAGGCAGGACCAATCACCTAACCTTTCCGCAATATCAGGAGTTCCACAGGGCAAGCGTTTTGGGTCCGCTTTGATTCCCCATCTATATAAATGACCTTCCCCTCCATATAACCTCATCCATCAGGCTCTTCGTAGATGATCGTGTCATTTGTCGCTGTATCACTAATACTATATGTCAGAAAATCAAATATTATGTAATAATCAGCATGGTATCAGGAAGAGATATTTATACGAGACTCAAATATTTGAATTCGTTACTGACCTATATAGCAACTATCACTCGTCTAACCTTACTCACGACATCTTCATTGATTTCTCAATGGAATTTTACACAGTTCCTCACTAATGGCTACTGTACAACATTTCTGAACTAAATATTCACCCTTCTATTACACACTGGATAGCATAATTCTTAAATAACCATAAACAGACTGTCCGCCTAAGGCAGGACCAATCACCTAACCTTTCCGCAATATCAGGAGTTCCACAGGGCAGCGTTTTGGGTCCGCTTTTATTCCCCATCTATATAAATGACATTCCCCTCCATATAACCTCATCCATCAGGCTCTTCGTAGATGATCGTGTCATTTGTCGCTGTATCACTAATACTATATGTCACAAAATAAAATATTATGTAATAATCAGCATGGTATCAGGAAGAGATATTCATACGAGACTTAAATATTTGAATTCGTTACTGACCTATATAGCAACTATCACTCGTCTAACCTTACTGACGCCATCTTCATTGATTTCTCAATGGAATTTTACACAGTTCCTCACTAATGGCTACTGTACAACATTTCTGAACTAAATATTCACCCTTCTATTACACACTGGATAGCATAATTCTTAAATAACCATAAACAGACTGTCCGCCTGAGGCAGGACCAATCACCTAACCTTTCCGCAATATCAGGAGTTCCACAGGGCAGCGTTTTGGGTCCGCTTTTATTCCCCATCTATATAAATGACATTCCCCTCCATATAACCTCATCCATCAGGCTCTTCGTAGATGATCGTGTCATTTGTCGCTGTATCACTAATACTATATGTCAGAAAATCAAATATTATGTAATAATCAGCATGGTATCAGGAAGAGATATTTATACGAGACTTAAATATTTGAATTCGTTACTGACCTATATAGCAACTATCACTCGTCTAACCTTACTCACGCCATCTTCATTGATTTCTCAATGGAATTTTACACAGTTCCTCACTAATGGCTACTGTACAACATTTCTGAACTAAATATTTACCCTTCTATTACTACACTGGATAGCATAATTCTTAAATAACCATAAACAGACTGTCCGCCTAAGGCAGGACCAATCACCTAACCTTTCCGCAATATCAGGAGTTCCACAGGGCAGCGTTTTGGGTCCGCTTTTATTCCCCATCTATATAAATGACCTTCCCCTCCATATAACCTCATCCATCAGGCTCTTCGTAGATGATCGTGTCATTTGTCGCTGTATCACTAATACTATATGTCAGAAAATCAAATATTATGTAATAATCAGCATGGTATCAGGAAGAGATATTTATACGAGACTTAAATATTTGAATTCGTTACTGACCTATATAGCAACTATCACTCGTCTAACCTTACTCACGACATCTTCATTGATTTCTCAATGGAATTTTACACAGTTCCTCACTAATGGCTACTGTACAACATTTCTGAACTAAATATTCACCCTTCTATTACACACTGGATAGCATAATTCTTAAATAACCATAAACAGACTGTCCGCCTAAGGCAGGACCAATCACCTAACCTTTCCGCAATATCAGGAGTTCCACAGGGCAGCGTTTTGGGTCCGCTTTTATTCCCCATCTATATAAATGACATTCCCCTCCATATAACCTCATCCATCAGGCTCTTCGTAGATGATCGTGTCATTTGTCGCTGTATCACTAATACTTATGTCACAAAATAAAATATTATGTAATAATCAGCATGGTATCAGGAAGAGATATTCATACGAGACTTAAATATTTGAATTCGTTACTGACCTATATAGCAACTATCACTCGTCTAACCTTACTGACGCCATCTTCATTGATTTCTCAAGGGAAGTTTACACAGTTCCTCACTAATGGCTACTGTACAACATTTCTGAACTAAATATTCACCCTTCTATTACACACTGGATAGCATAATTCTTAAATAACCATAAACAGACTGTCCGCCTGGGGCAGTGCCAATCACCTAACCTTTCCGTAATATCAGGTGTTCCACAGGGCAGCGTTTTGGGTCCGCTTTTATTCCTCATCTATATAAATGACATTCCCCTCCATATAACCTCATCCATCAGGCTCTTCGTAGATGATCGTGTCATTTGTCGCTGTATCACTAATACTATATGTCAGAAAATCAAATATTATGTAATAATCAGCATGGTATCAGGAAGAGATATTCATACGAGACTTAAATATTTGAATTCGTTACTGACCTATATAGCAACTATCACTTGTCTAACCTCACTGACGCCATCTTCATTGATTTCTCAATAGAATTTCACACAGTTCCTCACCAATGGCTACTGTACAACATTTCTGAACTAAATATTCACCCTTCTATTACACACTGGATAGCATAATTCTTAAATAACCATAAACAGACTGTCCGCCTGAGGCAGGACCAATCACCTAACCTTTCCGTAATATCAGGTAGTTCCACAGGGCAGCGTTTTGGGTCCGCTTTTATTCCCCATCTATATAAATGACATTCCCCTCCATATAACCTCATCCATCAGGCTCTTCGTAGATGATCGTGTCATTTGTCGCTGTATCACTAATACTATATGTCACAAAATCAAATATTATGTAATAATCAGCATGGTATCAGGAAGAGATATTCATACGAGACTTAAATATTTGAATTCGTTACTGACCTATATAGCAACTATCACTCGTCTAACCTTACTGACGCCATCTTCATTGATTTCTCAATGGAATTTCACACAGTTCCTCACTAATGGCTACTGTACAACATTTCTGAACTAAATATTCACCCTTCTATTACACACTGGATAGCATAATTCTTAAATAACCATAAACAGACTGTCCGCCTGGGGCAGTGCCAATCACCTAACCTTTCCGTAATATCAGGTGTTCCACAGGGCAGCGTTTTGGGTCCGCTTTTATTCCCCATCTATATAAATGACATTCCCCTCCATATAACCTCATCCATCAGGCTCTTCGTAGATGATCGTGTCATTTGTCGCTGTATCACTAATACTATATGTCAGAAAATCAAATATTATGTAATAATCAGCATGGTATCAGGAAGAGATATTCATACGAGACTTAAATATTTGAATTCGTTACTGACCTATATAGCAACTATCACTCGTCTAACCTTACTGACGCCATCTTCATTGATTTCTCAATGGAATTTTACACAGTTCCTCACCAATGGCTACTGTACAACATTTCTGAACTAAATATTCACCCTTCTATTACACACTGGATAGCATAATTCTTAAATAACCATAAACAGACTGTCCGCCTGGGGCAGTGCCAATCACCTAACCTTTCCGTAATATCAGGTGTTCCACAGGGCAGCGTTTTGGGTCCGCTTTTATTCCCCATCTATATAAATGACATTCCCCTCCATATAACCTCATCCATCAGGCTCTTCGTAGATGATCGTGTCATTTGTCGCTGTATCACTAATACTATATGTCAGAAAATCAAATATTATGTAATAATCAGCATGGTATCAGGAAGAGATATTCATACGAGACTTAAATATTTGAATTCGTTACTGACCTATATAGCAACTATCACTCGTCTAACCTTACTGACGCCATCTTCATTGATTTCTCAATGGAATTTTACACAGTTCCTCACTAATGGCTACTGTACAACATTTCTGAACTAAATATTCACCCTTCTATTACACACTGGATAGCATAATTCTTAAATAACCATAAACAGACTGTCCGCCTGGGGCAGGGCCAATCACCTAACCTTTCCGTAATATCAGGTGTTCCACAGGGCAGCGTTTTGGGTCCGCTTTTATTCCCCATCTATATAAATGACATTCCCATCCATATAAACTCATCCATCAGGCTCTTCGTAGATGATCGTGTCATTTGTCGCTGTATCACTAATACTATATGTCAGAAAATCAAATATTATGTAATAATCAGCATGGTATCAGGAAGAGATATTCATACGAGACTTAAATATTTGAATTCGTTACTGACCTATATAGCAACTATCACTTGTCTAGCCTCACTGACGCCATCTTCATTGATTTCTCAATAGAATTTCACACAGTTCCTCACCAATGGCTACTGTACAACATTTCTGAACTGAATATTCACCCTTCTATTACACACTGGATAGCATAATTCTTAAATAACCAGTAAACAGACTGTCCGCCTGGGGCAGGGCCAATCACCTAACCTTTCCGTAATATCAGGTGTTCCACAGGGCAGCGTTTTGGGTCCGCTTTTATTCCCCATCTATATAAATGACATTCCCATCCATATAACCTCATCCATCAGGCTCTTCGTAGATGATCGTGTCATTTGTCGCTGTATCACTAATACTATATGTCAGAAAATCAAATATTATGTAATAATCAGCATGGTATCAGGAAGAGATACTCATACGGGACCCAAATATTTGAATTCGTCACTGACCTATATAGCAACTATCACTTGTCTAGCCTCACTGACGCCATCTTCATTGATTTCTCAATAGAATTTCACACAGTTCCTCACCAATGGCTACTGTACAACATTTCTGAACTGAATATTCACCCTTCTATTACACACTGGATAGCATAATTCTTAAATAACCATAAACAGACTGTCCGCCTGGGGCAGGGCCAATCACCTAACCTTTCCGTAATATCAGGTGTTCCACAGGGCAGCGTTTTGGGTCCGCTTTTATTCCCCATCTATATAAATGACATTCCCCTCCATATAACCTCATCCATCAGGCTCTTCGTAGATGATCGTGTCATTTGTCGCTGTATCACTAATACTATATGTCACAAAATAAAATATTATGTAATAATCAGCATGGTATCAGGAAGAGATACTCATACGGGACCCAAATATTTGAATTCGTCACTGACCTATATAGCAACTATCACTTGTCTAGCCTCACTGACGCCATCTTCATTGATTTCTCAATAGAATTTCACACAGTTCCTCACCAATGGCTACTGTACAACATTTCTGAACTGAATATTCACCCTTCTATTACACACTGGATAGCATAATTCTTAAATAACCATAAACAGACTGTCCGCCTGGGGCAGGGCCAATCACCTAACCTTTCCGTAATATCAGGTGTTCCACAGGGCAGCGTTTTGGGTCCGCTTTTATTCCCCATCTATATAAATGACATTCCCCTCCATATAACCTCATCCATCAGGCTCTTCGTAGATGATCGTGTCATTTGTCGCTGTATCACTAATACTATATGTCACAAAATAAAATATTATGTAATAATCAGCATGGTATCAGGAAGAGATATTCATACGAGACTTAAATATTTGAATTCGTTACTGACCTATATAGCAACTATCACTCGTCTAACCTTACTGACGCCATCTTCATTGATTTCTCAATGGAATTTTACACAGTTCCTCACTAATGGCTACTGTACAACATTTCTGAACTAAATATTCACCCCTTCTATTACACACTGGATAGCATAATTCTTAAATAACCATAAACAGACTGTCCGCCTGGGGCAGTGCCAATCACCTAACCTTTCCGTAATATCAGGTGTTCCACAGGGCAGCGTTTTGGGTCCGCTTTTATTCCCCATCTATATAAATGACATTCCCCTCCATATAACCTCATCCATCAGGCTCTTCGTAGATGATCGTGTCATTTGTCGCTGTATCACTAATACTATATGTCACAAAATAAAATATTATGTAATAATCAGCATGGTATCAGGAAGAGATATTCATACGAGACTTAAATATTTGAATTCGTTACTGACCTATATAGCAACTATCACTCGTCTAACCTTACTGACGCCATCTTCATTGATTTCTCAATGGAATTTTACACAGTTCCTCACCAATGGCTACTGTACAACATTTCTGAACTAAATATTCACCCTTCTATTACACACTGGATAGCATAATTCTTAAATAACCATAAACAGACTGTCCGCCTGGGGCAGTGACCAATCACCTAACCTTTCCGTAATATCAGGTGTTCCACAGGGCAGCGTTTTGGGTCCGCTTTTATTCCCCATCTATATAAATGACATTCCCCTCCATATAACCTCATCCATCAGGCTCTTCGTAGATGATCGTGTCATTTGTCGCTGTATCACTAATACTATATGTCAGAAAATCAAATATTATGTAATAATCAGCATGGTATCAGGAAGAGATATTCATACGAGACTTAAATATTTGAATTCGTTACTGACCTATATAGCAACTATCACTCGTCTAACCTTACTGACGCCATCTTCATTGATTTCTCAATGGAATTTCACACAGTTCCTCACTAATGGCTACTGTACAACATTTCTGAACTAAATATTCACCCTTCTATTACACACTGGATAGCATAATTCTTAAATAACCATAAACAGACTGTCCGCCTGGGGCATGCCAATCACCTAACCTTTCCGTAATATCAGGTGTTCCACAGGGCAGCGTTTTGGGTCCGCTTTTATTCCCCATCTATATAAATGACATTCCCCTCCATATAACCTCATCCATCAGGCTCTTCGTAGATGATCGTGTCATTTGTCGCTGTATCACTAATACTATATGTCACAAAATAAAATATTATGTAATAATCAGCATGGTATCAGGAAGAGATATTCATACGAGACTCAAATATTTGAATTCGTTACTGACCTATATAGCAACTATCACTTGTCTAGCCTCACTGACGCCATCTTCATTGATTTCTCAATAGAATTTCACACAGTTCCTCACCAATGGCTACTGTACAACATTTCTGAACTGAATATTCACCCTTCTATTACACACTGGATAGCATAATTCTTAAATAACCATAAACAGACTGTCCGCCTGGGGCAGGGCCAATCACCTAACCTTTCCGTAATATCAGGTGTTCCACAGGGCAGCGTTTTGGGTCCGCTTTTATTCCCCATCTATATAAATGACATTCCCCTCCATATAACCTCATCCATCAGGCTCTTCGTAGATGATCGTGTCATTTGTCGCTGTATCACTAATACTATATGTCACAAAATAAAATATTATGTAATAATCAGCATGGTATCAGGAAGAGATATTCATACGAGACCCAAATATTTGAATTCGTTACTGACCTATATAGCAACTATCACTCGTCTAGCCTCACTGACGCCATCTTCATTGATTTCTCAATAGAATTTCACACAGTTCCTCACCAATGGCTACTGTACAACATTTCTGAACTAAATATTCACCCTTCTATTACACACTGGATAGCATAATTCTTAAATAACCATAAACAGACTGTCCGCCTGGGGCAGGGCCAATCACCTAACCTTTCCGTAATATCAGGTGTTCCACAGGGCAGCGTTTTGGGTCCGCTTTTATTCCCCATCTATATAAATGACATTCCCCTCCATATAACCTCATCCATCAGGCTCTTCGTAGATGATCGTGTCATTTGTCGCTGTATCACTAATACTATATGTCAGAAAATCAAATATTATGTAATAATCAGCATGGTATCAGGAAGAGATATTCATACGAGACCCAAATTTTTGAATTCGTTACTGACCTATCATAGACAACTATCACTCGTCTAGCCTCACTGACGCCATCTTCATTGATTTCTCAATAGAATTTCACACAGTTCCTCACCAATGGCTACTGTACAACATTTCTGAACTAAATATTCACCCTTCTATTACACACTGGATAGCATAATTCTTAAATAACCATAAACAGACTGTCCGCCTGGGGCAGGGCCAATCACCTAACCTTTCCGTAATATCAGGTGTTCCACAGGGCAGCGTTTTGGGTCCGCTTTTATTCCTCATCTATATAAATGACCTTCCCCTCCATATAACGTCATCCATCAGGCTCTTCGCAGATGATCGTGTCATTTCTCGCTGTATCACTAATACTATATGTCAGAAAATCAAATATTATGTAATAATCAGCATGGTATCAGGAAGAGATATTCATACGAGACCCAAATATTTGAATTCGTCACTGACCTATATAGCAACTATCACTCGTCTAGCCTCACTGACGCCATCTTCATTGATTTCTCAATGGAATTTCACACAGTTCCTCACCAATGGCTACTGTACAACATTTCTGAACTGAATATTCACCCTTCTATTACACACTGGATAGCATAATTCTTAAATAACCATAAACAGACTGTCCACCTGGGGCAGGGCCAATCACCTAACCTTTCCGTAATATCAGGTGTTCCACAGGGCAGCGTTTTGGGTCCACTTTTATTCCTCATCTATATTAATGACCTTCCCCTCAATATAACGTCATCCATCAGGTTCTTCGCAGATGATTGTGTGATTTATCGCTGTATTACTAATACTATATGCCAGAGCATAAATTATTATGTAATAATCAGCATGGTTTCAGGAAGAAATATTCATACGAGACCCCAGTTTTTTAATTCGTTATGGACCTACATAGCAACTTTCACTTCTCTAGCCTCACTGACATCATCTTCATTGATTTCTCAATAGAATTTCACACAGTTCCTCACCAACGACTACCGTACAACATGTCTGAACTAAATATTCACACTTCTATTACTCACTGGATAGCACAATTCTTAAATAACCGTAAACAGACTGTCCGCCTGATGCAGGACCAATCACCTAACCTCCCTGTAATATCAGGTGTTCCGCAGGGCAGCGTTTCGGGTCCGCTTTTATTCCTCATCTATATTAATGACCTTCCCTTTCATATAACGTCATCCATCAGGCTCTTCGTAGATGATTGTGTCATTTCTCGCTGTATTACTAATACTATATGTCAGAAAATATATTATGATGTAATAATCCGCATGGTTTCAAGAAGAGATATTTGTACGAGACCCAATTTTTTTAATTCGTTACAGACCTGCATAAAAACTCTCATTCGTCTAGCCTGACTGACACCATCTTCATTAATTTCTCAAAATAACTTCACACAGTTCCTCACCAACGACTACTGTACAAGCTTTCAGAACTAAATATTCTCCCTTTTATTATTGACTGGATAGAATAATTCTTGAATAACCGTAAACAGACTGTCCGCCTGGGGCAGGACCAATCACCTAACCTCCCCATATTACCAGGTGTTCCGCAGGGCAGCGTGTTGTGTCCGCTTTCATTCCTCATCTATATTAATAACGTTCCCCTCCATATAACGTCATCCACCAGGCTCTTCGCAGATGATTGTGTCATTTCTCGCTGTATTACTGTTACTGAAGAGTTTTTACTACAACAACAGGATTCAAATATATTTTCACTCTGGTGTAACACATGGCAGATGAAGGTCAATGTAACCAAGAGGAAAATATTAACATTCACTGGACAACGAACACCTGCAATACGTAACTATACATTAAAAATTCTGCCTCTTGAAAAAGTGTCTAGCTACAAATACGTAGGAGTAACATTTTCTGACGACCTTACCTGGAATACGCATATTAACAATGTAGTGTTTAGTGCTTGTAATTCTCTGGATATAACACACGTAACCTATACAGTACTCCAATTTGTGTTGAACTAACAGCCTATGAATTCTTTGTCCGCGCTAAATTAGACTACGCTTCCTTTGTCGGTAACCGCTTCAGGCTTAGCTTATTAGCAAACTTGAATCAGTCCAGAACAAAGCATCTCGTTTCATATCCGATGACTACTCGCGGTCATCAAGCGTATCTTCACTTAGGATAACCTCGACCTTTGCCCACTGGCTGAAAGAACTAAACTTTCTCGTCTTGTCATTTTCCACAAAATTTACTACTCCTCTTCGTCATTTGGAAACCATTACTGCCAACTTCTTTCTCACATCTCCTTACGTCATGAGAACGATCTGAAAATAAACCCTCTATTTGCGAGAAACAACAAATTTCAAAATTTTCAGCTCTCTCTAGACATTAACAACTGGAATTCCCCTCCTGAGGCACCTATTGTCCTCAAAAATAACCAAGGTAAATTCTACGATCTTTACAAGGCACATCTTAAAAGTATTCTCGGTTAGTCAAACTCTTTATTCCATAGTTATTTCTTACAACTTGTTTGAGTTTCTTATATTCGTTTCCATGATATACATATCTTGATCTGAACTAACCTTAGCCATTATTCGGCAAATCTCACTATCTATATTTATGTTGAAAATTTACACTTGTTTGTTTCTATATGTTTGTTTATATATCTTGATTCCACCCTCATGTAATCATGTAATGCACTTCAGAAGAAGTGCCTTTGGGGTATTAATAAATGAAATGAAATAAAATGAAATTATATCCTTTTAAAACGCCTTTGGGATATTCCGAAGAAACAGATAAAATGTTTGTTACAACTTTAAGTATAGTTCGTTACAACTTACGTCGGGGCGCAACCGACGCTACGAGCTGATGGTACCAACCATACCGCGTTAAAAGCGCACCAACATGGCATTCGTCATGTTTTTTTACAGGTTCTATCATCGTTGATCCAATGATGTACAGGGAAGACCGAGTGACATGCGCTTCTGACGTGTGAAAACAAGTATAATAGAATGAGCACTAAAATATAGTTAAAAAATACAGAGGAACAAAAAGTGAGGGCATTTGACCAAAGTTGGAAACACTTAGCCTTGCCGGAGCCCAGGCTCGCTGAAATGACCGCGGACCATGCATTTAAGCAAAGGCAACAAAGTTTCACTTCGTCCGTTAGATCGATCTGCAAAATCGCACGGCGATGATAGTCTTAGAAATACGGGCCAAGACTTGAAAATAAACAAAAATATGAATAAACAAACGAAAAGGACGGGCTCGTTGGATAGCATCTGCTTTGGAAGTCTGGCCCGGAGGCTAGGGCGCTGCGACGCGTACGAAATAACCTCCCCGTACTTTTTTGCGTCAGTGCTTCAGCTCGTTTCTTCCTTTACTTGATTACAAAACTGAGCATAAGGTACAAGTTTAGTTAGTGTGATCGCGTAAGCTTTAAGCGTAATTCGTCGTCGAAGAGCCGCCTGCTGCCGTCACGGATTAAAATTGGACCAGAGAACATGACTCGCACGAGCCTTGTTGGGAAAACTGTCTACGGTGCCTTGGCCTATGAAAGCTTCAAGTGAAGCGCGGGAGTAAAACGTGCATGCTTGTGAAATTTGGAATAAAAACGTCATCGGACACTGTCACACCGAGATTGCATGCACGGTCATATCTACAAACGCAAAGAAGAAAAACGCAACCGCGAAAAAAGTGACGCAAACGACTCGAACATGATTTACTGCGGCAAACATGATTTGTTTATGAAAGGTGGCACTAATCCAGTGCTGATTAGTAAAACAACAGACCTGGATGACATCGGCATTATCGGCGACCTGGATGACATCGGCATTCCCCCACCACTCGACTATCTACGACTGCCTACATCGGATGCCTATCAGCTGCCGCTGATTGGCATGAACTTCGACGCCAGGGGACCAAAAGCGGGCACGGCCTTTGACTACAACCTACAAAAGGAGCCTCCGGTCACTGCCTGGACGGGGCTCGGTGCCGACATGAAGTGCTTCGATCGCTTACGCTTCCTTGTACTTCAGGTTGGTCTCTCTTATTATGACGTTAACTACCGTTCAAAACAAAGTTACTTGTCGGTGCCGTGCCCCAGCACCATCGTGTATGTGTGTATTCATGCCATCTCTGATACCTTGCTATTTCAAGTTGCTGTTGAAGCGTATGTAGTTAAGCTGTTACTAATAATGTCCGGAGATTTCGAGTCGAACCCTGGGCCATTCACAGAGCGACAAGCGGAACAGCTGCTCAAGGCTATTGCGATCCTGCCAAAACTAGAAAAATGGCAAGATTCTCTTTTAAGCGAATTAACAGCTATAAAACAAAACCAGCTTATTATTAACACAAAACTGGATACCCTATCGGGCAAAATGACTGCACTAGAAACAGAAATGGCGTCGTTAAGTACTGTGAAAGTAGAAATGCAAGAAATAAAGGATGTCGCCTCAGAGCTTACTAAACAGGTCGATCATCTGTCAGCACTACAGGATGACTTGGAAAATAGATCGAGGCGTTGCTATCTTCTCTTTTACGGAATTGAGGACGACCAAAAAGAAACGTGGTCCCAGGCACAAACCAAAGTTATGGAAATATGTGAAACTATACTCGGAACAAAACTTCCCGAATCAGACATAGAGCGCTCCCACAGGCTGGGACGCTTTAGATCTGACAAGCCAAGGCCCATGATTGTAAATTTTTTGTCTTTTAAAACAAAACAACACCTTCTATTTTTGGGATTTAAGCTCAAGAATTCTGAAATTGCGATTAGCGAGGATTTTTCCGAAAATGTGCGTTACGAACGAAGGCAGCTTTTGCAATTTGGGAAATCGCAAGGGGATAGGTTTAAACTACGTTTTAACAGGCTTACTATCGGTGACTCTACCTTTTTCTATGACCACAACAAACAGTCTGTTAGAGCTCAATCATAACAATCCCGTAATCGGCATCGTCAACCCGTATCTCTAGTGAGTGATCTTCTTGTTCTGCTTTTGAACTGTCGCAGCATAAAAAGTAAGGTCGATGACTTCTCCTCTCTTCTTGCATCAATAAAACCTAGCCTAGTCATTGGCACTGAATCCTGGTTGGATGCTTCTATTACTAACGCCGAGGTTTTTCCATCTGATTTTTGTGTCTATCGCAACGACAGAAACACGCATGGCGGTGGGGTCTTTATCTTGGTTCATCACAGCTTGCAGAGCACTGGAATCAATACTAATAACAGTGCTGAGTCAGAATGGTGTAGGGTAGCACTTCAAAACGGTGCATTTTTGACGGTTGGTTCTTTTTACAGACCTCCGGGTTCTAGTAGTCAGTCGCTGCTAGAAATATCAGACACACTGCTATCTGTTTGCCCTGAATATTTGATACTAGGTGGTGATTTCAACTTTCCCGATGTGCAATGGAAATCTGGTCTTCCTCGAACGACTAACACGTCTTCCCTTTATTTTTCATTCATCAATTTTATTTCAAGTTGCAATCTTTATCAAAACGTATTCATCGCCAACAAGAACTGGTGTCCAACGGGCCAGTGTGCTAGATCTCCTTTTTACGAATCAAAAAGCTCTTATGTCTTCTGTATCGGTTCTGCCAGGAATCAGCGACCACGACGTCGTTATTGGTAATTTGAAATGCCCTCAAGCTAAAACTTCTAAATGCGTTCCCAGAAGGGTTTACTTCTATGACCAGGGTGCTTACTCTAGCCTGACGGAAGAACTATTTTCCTTTCTTTTGGAGTTTGAGGAACTCAGTTTATCTTTAAATATGGACGATCTTTGGAATACGTTCTCATGTAAATTAGAGCATTTAATTGATATTTATGTACCATCAAAAATACTACGGTCAAGGCAGCGCAAAGATAAGCCCTGGATAAACGGAGAGCTGCGGTCCATCATAAGGAAAAAAAGGCGTGCTTATTTACGGTATCGTAAAAACCAAACCACTGAGAGTCTTAGGCAACTAGAACAAATAAATATTGTCTACAAACAGCAGCTAAAAACGGCGAAACAAAGCTTCCATGATTCTCTGGAACAACGTTTGAAAACAAATCCCTAAGCTGTATGGAAATATATTGGAAGTAACAGAAAAGAGGATACTGGAATACCGCCAATTGACAGTAATGGTACAATGGTGTCTGATGATTGTGAGAAAGCATTATGCTTCAATTTTTACTTCCAATCCATTTTTTCCCAACCAGTCACTGACGTGCCCGATCATTTTCTAACTGAGTCACTCTCTCCGATGTCGAACTTAGAAATAAATACTGACGGAATTCGGAGCCTCCTTCTAAACTTGAACATAAATAAGGCCACTGGCCCTGACGAAATCCCAAATCGCGTTTTGAAGGAATGTGCTGACGTGGTTTCCTCTTATCTCTCTATTCTCTTCACAAAATTCTTGTCAACCTCAAAGCTGCCGGCAAAGTGGAAGGTAGCCAGCGTTGTGCCTGTGCATAAATGTGGATCTAAGAGTAAAGTAGATAACTACCGGCCTATATCTCTTCTACCCGCATGCTCGAAACAGCTTGAGCACATCATATTTAGCACTTTAGTCAATCACCTAAACACGAACAACTATTTTTCTTCCTTCCAGCATGGGTTTAGAAGCGGCTTCTCGAGCGAAACGCAGTTACTCGAATTTTTTCATGATGTGGCGTCTTCGTATGATAGAGGTTCTCAGGTGGATTGTGTTTTTCTTGATTTAAAAAAAAAGCGTTCGACTCTGTTTCACACGAAATAATCTTACTTAAATTATCCTCATTAAATATTCCAGTTAATGTGTTATTGTGGCTAAGAGATTACTTTACTGAGCGAAAGCAGTGCGTAGTAGTAAACAGTAAAAAATCTACATATGTGGACGTCACTTCGGGGGTCCCGCAGGGATCCGTTCTAGGTCCCCTTTTATTTCTCATTTTCATTAATGACATTACCATGGGCATAGAGTCAAGTATTCGTCTTTATGCCGACGACTGCGTGATATATCGATCAGTTCAGAACTCTTGTTGATAGCACTGCTTTGCAACGGGATATAGACCGCATCTCAGACTGGTGTGAAAGTTGGCATATGAATCTAAACATTGATAAATGTCATCATGTACGCTTCACAAAAAAAAACTAAACCGCTGCTTTTCTCATACAGCTTGAATGGCACTACACTGACCGTAACTCCAGAGGTAAAATATCTTGGGATAACCTTTACAAAGCGGTTATCTTGGCAGTCCCATATTAACAAAATAACCGCTAAAGCGACTGGTATGTTGTATTTTATTGGACGCAACTTTAGAAACTGCCTTCCCAAAGTTAAGGAGACATTGTATTTGACAAATATAAGGCCCATTCTTGAGTATGCTTGTGTACTCTGGGACCCCCAGATACAGTATCTTTGTGACGACCTTGAAAGGGTTCAGAGCAGAGCAGCGAGATTCGTGACCGGAAATTATGATTATACTGTAAGGTCGAGTCTCCTAAAAGACTGTCTTGGTTGGCAGCCGCTAAAATGCCGAAGATTCGCTTTACGTTTAAAACTCTTTCATAACATTTATGATAACAAAACGGGCATCAACAGGGGATCGTTTCTTCAGCTACCTCACTTCATATCACGCAGGGTAAATCATCAGAATAAGGTTCGCGAATATCCGTGCCGCACTAATATCTTTAAACACTCTTTTTTCCTCTTACCACTCATCAATGGAACTGTCTACCCGAGTCGCTTGTCATGGTATCATCCAATAATGTGTTTTTTTTCAGACTTATTGAAGAGTGCTTGTACCTTATTTCCTCAGAATGTCAAATGTATTAATAATTGTATAAAGCTTACTATTCTTCTTGTTCTTGCCACTAGCAAACTTTATGTCAAAAACCTAGAGTCCGTTTATTGTTTTCCTCTGGCTGTATATCCCCCCCCTTTCTGTAATGCCTTTGGGCGCTGAAGGGTATATTGAATATATAAATTATTAAATAAATAAATAAATACATTTATTAAGAGGAAATATAAACCAGGATAACTTGACCAGCCGACGCTACCAGGTAATGGGACCACTCACTCAGCGTCAAAGCACAAGTCACTAACTTTTCTTATGATTGGTTCAGCGATGAGAGAAAACATACAGAAGCATGACGAACACCATGATTGTGCGCTTTTACGGCTGTTTGATTGTTTCATCAGCTCCTAGCCTCGGTTGCGTCTAGACTTAAGGTGCAATCCCACCGCGCATGACGGTTCAATCCTTTTTTGAAGGTTCATAACTTTTTTTACAATGAATCTTATAGTCAAAGTTAATGTCAAATTAAAGAACTGTGTTTCAACTATACTTCAATGTGTGGTTATTACAATTATTTTAGTTGTTAGTTTATTATTCAGATAGGCCACCGGCTCTTATATTGAAAAAAAACGATTTCTCGAGTTATAGCGTCCCATTGTCCGCGATTATTTACGTAAACGGTCGGTTGGATATAATACATTAAAAAGTAAGCAACAATCTGTACATATAATGTGTATTTTAAATTTAAAAATAAAGCTTAAGCTGGTTTTCTTTTTATCGTGTTATAAAAATGAGACTTTACAATTCCCTGTAACGCCGAATCAGAGCGCAATTCTTGAGGAGGAGGAGAGGAGGTACAGAGGAGGAGGAGGGGCATACCCTCCTCTCCTGCTCCACTGCCATTTAGCCGGAAATTCTCGGTAAATTTCCCGCTCTCGAGGAGGAGGAGGGGAGGGTACAGAGAGGAGGGTATGCCCATCCTCCTCCCGTCCTCCTCCTCTCCTCCGCCCGTCCTCCTCTGTTCCTTCTCTTCCCCTTCTTTCCTCCTTCTCCTCCTCCTCCTCTTTTGAGGTATTTCGATTTTGCGATATACCGTGCTCAACAATTTGAGAAAGATATATGCTGCAAATGACTTATTTTTCGTGGGCTCAATATTTCGCGATTAAGGTCAAAGCTGAAGTTTTGGAATAATTATCGGGCTCTAATTTTCGCGACGCGGTGGGATCTCAATAAAGATTCCAATATGTTTACTTTTTACTGGAATTGTTCGCGGGACTTATTTTTCGCGAATTGTAGGCGTTTCGCGAAATTTGCGAAAATTAGATTCTCGCGAAAATTAAGTCGTTTACAGTATATATTATATATATATATATATTGTGGTATTCTTGAACACCGCTTGTCCGAAGAAAGGAAACAGTTCTCACATTTGGAAGCTCCACTCTGTCTAAGTTCTGCAGGTGCCAGGAAACAGGACAGCAGGAGCAATGCGGGAGAGCGAGACAGCGTTAGAGTCAACACTATGACGAAGCACATGATTCTCTCGATGTCATCCTACTTGCTGTCGGCTCTGTCGAAGACTGCTCGGCGTTTTTGATTTCCCCAGCATTAGTCTTGAGCGCGTTCCCCCGAGATGGCACAGTAGAACAGCGAGTGCACGTCCCTCGGGGCCAATCGGATGTTTTCCTGCATGACTGGTCTCAAGTTCTTCTTTGTCTTGCACAAAATATTTGGTGAGTGCTGTAGGCGAGAGATGCAGAGCTACCTCGAGCAAGCCGTTGTCGACCTTGGCGGCACACATTTTACCAAATTCGTCTGACTTGCCACAGAGATCAACGGGTACAGCACAGACCCGTACCCATGTAGATGGCCTCTTGGCTAACGAGTACACCACGTTTCCATACGTGCCTCCCTGTGATTTATGAATGGTGATAACACTGCCTGCCCAACGGGTAGCTGGCCGCTCCCCTTCTCCTCCTCCTCCTCCTCCTCCTCCTCCTACCCTCCTCCTCCTCCTTCTCCTCCCCCTCCTCCCTCCTCCTCCTCCCTTCTCCTCCTCCTCCTCTTCCTCCCTCCTCCTCCCGGATCCTCCTCGTCTGTCTCCGTCATAAGTGACGTCACTCGTAACTCTCGTGACGTCACTCGTGACAATCGTGACGTCCCACGTGACCCTCGTGACGTCACACGTGACCCTCATGACGTCATTCGTGACGTGCCACACGCGGTTACACCGACGGTGACGCCGCTCAAGCCGGAAACGGGCGCCTAGGAGCTGCGGTCTAAAATTGACCACTTTATCATTGGTTGGATTTTTTCTTATTTCTTTCTGATCGCTGTCAGTATACCGTTGTTAATAACTGAGTTTCATCTAAATCGAGCGTAACGTCCGGCGTTCCCCATTAAGCTTGCTCGGATCACTACTTTTTTTAATCTACATTAATGATCTCCCTTTGTGTGTTTCTTCCACAATCCGCCTTTTCGCAGATGACTGCGTAATCTACCGCATTATATCGTGCCTCGACGACTGCTCACACCTTCAAACGGACTTGTCATCCGTTGCGCATTGTGTGATAATTGGCTGATGTCACTGAACCTAGATAAAGGCAATGTATTCACCTTCTCAGGTCTTTCGTCACCCTCTTCTTATAAGAACAGCATCAACGGTATTACACTCGGTTCATCCTCATCTTATAAATATCTGGGTCTTCATATAACCAGCGATTTAGCATGGATCACCCACGTCAATCACATTGTTGCTAAGGCAAACGGCACACTTGGCTTTCTGCGACGGAACTTAAGACTTGCCCCCCCCCCCCTCTCCCCCAATGTAAACCGAATTGCATATCTAACCTTAGTACGTCCAACACTAGAATATGTTACATCCATTTGATCTCCGTGGCAAAATTATCTTAGAGACGACCTAGAAAATGTCCAAAAAGAGCGTTGCCATTTATATATTCCGATTATTCATTTTACGCAAGCGTGTCTGAATTGCGTAAACAAGCGAACCACCCGCAACTTACTTTAAGGCGAAAAATATTTCGTTTGACACTTTTAGAAGGTTTACCGCCATAACCCAACAATTAGAAACAAACTGTTTCCTTCTTCTGCTTCAATTTTCTCAGATTAGGAAACAGCTGTAAAGTACGATGCATATACGCATCCACCACTTTTTACGCTAACTCTTCCAAACCTTTCGCAAAAATTGGATGGGACGCTATACCCGACAACATACTCACGGCTAAGAATATAGATGTATTTCTAAAAACAATTATAAGCGAATTTTTGGAATCCACAACGGACTAGTATATTTGAATGAATCTGTGTTTGAGCTCTTTCTAATTTTTTGTTTTTCATGTTTTTTTATACTATTCTGTTTTGGTGTTCATGAGCGTTTCTGCTTTTGTATTCTTCTACAAATATGAGCCTCCCATCCTTTCTATAATGCCCTATTCCAGGACCTTCAAGGCACTAATAAATATTTTAATATAATTATTTTACTCTACCTGCTTAATAACACACTAAAAATATACCGAGTATGTTTTGTTTTGGTTTTTTGCTTTCATTTGTTAAATGAGATTTGTTTTTTGGGTCGTACTTTTGATTTGTCTGGGAATTTAGGAATTTAGACGCGCAAAGTAGCCAAGGTAGAGCCAAACCTTACCTTACCTTTGGCCAGAATCTGGGAACCAATTAGCCCTAATTTGCCAAAGAAGTGGCAAAGTGAGTCTCAACGGCTGGTAGTTTTGCTGTCATCTGGCATCTTTGGTCCTAAATTATGAAACTAGTGCACGAGTCATGCTTCACTTCTCGTCGTTAGTTTTTTTATGATGTAAATTTTGGCCTAAATTGCCGAGACAAGTGCCGGATTTCGGCTTCACTGCTGGTTCTTCGGTTCCTACGTGGCATCATTGGCTCAAGTCCGTGACGTCGGAAATTATCTGGGGAGCCAGAGAAAAGCCATAAAAACGTCAAATAAGTGTACTCCGCAACTAACGGTTTGGAGCAAAACCGTATTAGGCCTAACTTAGGTCCCCTATGAGTGGCAAGCTTGGGCCAAATTAGGCGTTTCTCTTGCGTGCTACCTGAGTATCGTCCTTAGGCTTCCTCTCGTTGTTAGTTTAATTTCTCGTATGGAGGCAATGCCACTGGTATATTTCGGTTTTTCCTCAGTCGTGTCACCTTGCATTGTCCACGACTGCACCTTTTTGTTTTTAATAGATTTACAAGAACAGGTCGTCTTCTTTGATGCATTTTATGCCTGGAAATGGGCCGCACTCAAGAACCTAATTTCTATGAATAATGGCCACGTGCATAGAACGAAAGTTTGCGCTGTATATCCCAAGGTGCCACTGTTGGTTCATCTCCCGCCCTTGCCTATTCTATTAATGATTGTCATCCCGGCCTCGTGCTGCTCCTTTTATCACTCTTGCGTCAGACACTTGGATTCTCCAAGACACAGTCGTACTGGACTCACACAATCACACACCTACAGTGAATAGAAATGTGGCCTAATTATACTGAAGACTAAATCAAACCGAGCGAGAAGCATCCACGCAGCGTTTTTGTTTTCAAAAACCAGGTACTAAGTGTTGCCCTTCAATCATTTCATTTTCCTACAAATAGGGGTTTGAATATGATAATGCCACATTACGTCAGAAGCAAAATACCTGTACACAATTCAAAAAGTATAATGAATGCAGAAAAAATGTACGACTTAAAGACGTAATGTCAAGAATGACGACATTCCTCCAGCTAAGCGCGCCAGTAATCTCGTTACCGAATGAATTAGACACATCCAAGCACCAACAAGAGTCGAGGAAGATTCCAAAGGCGAGAAAAATCGTGATCGCAAAACAATACCTGGAAGAAGGCTTCGTGGGGAGCGGAGTGTCCGCCTTCAGAAGTATAAAGAAAGAATTAAAAAGAGAAATTAAATTTCCTCGCAGCTTTGTAGGACGTAAACTTCATATAAAACGCAGCTCTATCCTCTTCCGTTGCCACAACGTTCACCGCTCGCTGCAGCCGCTTCCTCTCTTGCACTACCACGCCCGCCTTCTGTGAGATTTTTCCGCCGAACGGTTCTTACCACCGTCTTCAGGATGATCGCTAAGGTAAGCCAACACATTGCCTATTTTGCGTACACTTTTCTACTAAAGGAACATGCATGCAATAAACGCTTATCGGCTACTAATATTGAACAGGGTATTGCTGGAACTGATTGAATGTAAAATCATACGCTAATCGCATCAAGCATTTTTTTAAAGTATGACAACGCTTCCTACGGAACGATGACGAGTTTATGAAGATATTCAAGTGAACGTTTGACTATATAAACTTCTAATTAGTAAGAATGTTTGCTGCGAGTAAGACTATGTTGCATTATACTGAAAAAAATAGAAAATTAGCTTCTAGTTTGAATTATCGCGAACACAATTTCGTGTGCACCAATAAAAAAATGGCAAAGCCAGCTCGGTTGTCAATCAGCTAGAACTTTTAACACAGTAGTATTTTACAAAAAAATATTTTTTACTCAATTTAACCGACAGCGGAAGAAAAGACAAGCTACTGTTCGGCCTTTAAATATATCTCGTATTTTACA
>JAZHYW010007018.1:0-25673 GCA_037355805.1 Ixodes ricinus
AATGCCGCCAGGTAGTTACGCAAGTACCCGTAAGATAAGAAATCAAAATTGCCGAAAAAACGAACTATTTTATGGTGGTATTAACTTTCGAAGTCATCATGTCTGTGAGAACCGTTAGGGTGGGATAATATCGCCGTGTTTGTTTTTACGTGCGTATGCCTGAGTGCACGTGTCGGTTTTTTTCAGCTTGTTAGTGCCCGCGCTTGACAGTTTGGGCGGCATTTGAACAAATGAAAAACGCACAAATATTTTAAACAAAAATTCCGATTGTTTTAGGGTACCTTTGTGCGAAGAGGCATTCCTGCGCTGAAGGATGAAAGCGGGAGGTAACATAATATAAAACGTTCCCCTAATTGTTTAGGCAGATTACTCTTATTCGCTCTCCACGATGCACGCAACAGGATCTGTCAGTTCTTAAACCACAAACGTGCTAAGGCCGCATTAGCCATAACGCAAAAACAAACAAAGATATTCTGCAAGGATGGCTTCTCAAAGGCAACAATCCGTCCATTACATCTTGTAGAAACGTTGTTTGTTGCTTTCATGAGCATTGCAAACTGGGTACCTGATAACAGATTTGTGAGCAAGTGGTACGTACACTGAAGATGACTGCTCACGACAGCCAAGAAAGGATGCCGTTGCCAACGCTGGTTACTTGTCTGACTTTTTCTCCACTCTTGATGTCTCTTTTCCCTTTCACTTGCGTGAAGTGGAAAGCAAGCAAGATGGCGCACAATGCCAATACAAAAGACAGTCTGCGGTCTGAGGTGTGCCTCGTATGACGGTCAGATTGGTCTTCCAAACACTATCTGCGGACATGTTCGAAGCATACATGAAGTGAACATAACTTGCTTGAGGCGTTTTCGCATATACTTTCCTTATGATGTCTGCCGCGAACTCTCGTTTTTTCGTAGGATGTAGGAGCTGAAGAAACCGAATTTCTTCCTCTCTCCCTCGCTTGAAGTGCCATGCACGCACGAATACAACAAAACGACGAGAAAGTAAGAAGAAAATGGAATACGTTAACCTGGCTTCTAGGTCAGGTTGTCGCACTTTACTCGAGAGGAGAAAGAAATACCAGGGAAGAGGCAAAAACGTGTGCCACTTCTCTGAAACGCCCCAAACCGCGCACGCTTTTAACTAAGCACAATGGTTCCTTGACTTAATTTGGAGTTCGCGCTATTTTTGAATAACGCGAATTTCCCTCCGGGTCGGTCCTAATTGCAACTCCGTCGCCACGGTTTCGACGCACGCCGTTTAGGGCTAGTAAGTATCCTGAATCGCGGCCATGCAATCACGTAACATAAAAAAAAATTAAGACGGCGATTTGTTGAAAGCTTGTTTTCGTAATTGCAAGTACGCTCAAGATAATTTCGCAAAAAACAAGGCACTTCCTCCCAGCTCCCAACATACCGACGCATCGTTACTAACTAATTTTTAATTTTGTGTTTTGTACTTGTTTTGTATTAGCGTGTCTCGAATGTGGTCATGTACTCTTTCGTTTCGTACTTGATTACAGTGTTTTCGTGGAAGCGCACCAATCTAAACAGCATTGTGGTTGTTTTGGGGAACTTTAAGGAGTGGTTGATATTATTAATAAATTTATTAAATTTTGTTGCGCTGACAGAGCGCCAAACCGCAAAAAAAAATTAATGCGTCACTAATTATCGGGAAGGTAATTACGGGGTGATCGCGTCGATCAGATGGAGAGGCGAACCCGCCTTTTGTTGCTGTTGTTGCTTCTGTGAACTGCGCCTGCGCCGCTTCTGCTGACGTCATTGAAGAAGTCTGTTCGACGCACAACAAAAGGTTCAGACGCTCGCTAGAGTTACACAGCCTTCATTTTTTTCTTCCTTACTGAGATCCCAGAGAGACTCGAATATTGGGCACTTAAAACGTTGCTCCGAGCCTGCCGTGTTTACCGAGGTGGGTTTGCTAATTGCGCATTTCCAATTGCTTACGTCTACGGCAGAAGTTGACGCATAGGGAGTTATTGCTAAGGTCATGCAGTTGTATACAGCATTCCAATATTTACAAGTAAGGGTGTGCGAATAATGGTTCGAAATGAATAGCACAACGTCATTCATAGCCTTTGCGGTGCAATGGAAAGCCGATGCAACCGGCTCTCTTTGCGCTCTTGATGCCATTAATAACACTGAGCTATTCGATTCGAACCACTATTTGCACACCCCTATAAATTGTAAGTCCTCAGCTCAGTGTGCAATTTCCTCAGCGGAGACAATTTAAATGTCTTCGTCTTATTCTGCAAATCGTACTGTTTCTCATTCGCATTGAGGCCCAATTTGTCCCCCCCCCCCCTTTTCCAAAACAAGAACAGCAAAACCACGGAACAAATACGACTACACAAGTATATACAGAAACAGACATGTCTTATACCTTAGTTACATTAGCGCTCTTATCTGTCATTAAGCCAACGACAGTTGACTCAATCGCGACCTGCTGGAGTTACACAGCGGCGCCAACTGTCATTGAGCCGGTAACGATCATCGAGTTCAGTTGAGCTGGCTCACTCATCTCAATGACATTTGCTGGATCGCGCATCCCCGCTCCGCGAGTGCGGCCACCGGACGGTCATCTTGCATCCCGTTTTTTTTTCTCGGTTTGCAAGCGTTGCAGAGGCAGGCGGCAGCGTTCTAAAAACATGTTTTCTACTCGTTAGTCGTCATTCGCCGAAGACGTTCTTTAATGAGGCGTGATACTTGCCGTTGAGAACACGAGGAAATTTTTACGAAAGCGCAGTGCCGCAGGAAAAAGGCACAACTCGTCGAAAGCAAGTTTCGCCGGTCTGGCGGCGTGTTCAAAGCTTCCTTGGCACGCCGATGTGCTGTGTCTCTGTGCCTTCGCACGCTTGGATGCCGATCAACATCGACACAGTTTCGGTTTCAACTGTGTCCTTTGAGCGCATCTCGACTGGGGTTGATGGGCCTATGTAGCGTGTAACACCGGACAACTTAGTTGAGCTCAATGACAGTTGGGAGATGCCAACGATCGGTGGCTTAATGACAGTTGAGAGCGCTAGTGTAACTAGGAGTATTAGCCTGGATACAATACATCTAACAAATCACATTTACATATATAAAACAAACCCTCGGATTTGCGCTCTGTAGCATGGCTGCGTGCAAGTGCAAGACGTAGGAACACTGAAAGAGAGAAAGAAGAATAAAAAAAAACCATAAAATTGCGAACACATTTTGAACTGACGATACTTCAGTCGAGTTAGAAATGAAATACGATAAGCTAAAGTCAGACCACTACAACGTGTCTAAAGTAAAATAACAAGGTGACAAAAAAGGAAGACTTGATAAGTAGTAAATTTGGCGGTGCAGTGCGGCGAGGGACGGGAGCATTAGTATTTCGTAGGCATTTATTAATCCTTCGCTCGTTCTCAAAAAAGAAAAAAAAAAAGAAAACCGCCAGTAAAAAAAAAAAGAAAAAGAGAAAAAGGCTCGGAGAGGGAGAGGAGGAAGAAGCGAAATGTCGACTTTCGCTTCGCATGACTAACTCGCGGCGGTTTAGTTTCCTACAAGCCGTCTGGATTCCCAATCCGCCACTAAGAACTGCTGTATCGTGGCGCCTTCTTTCGACCACTCTGAAAGGTTTGTTTAAGTTATATTTTTCGCGTGCCCTGAATATGTGTAATTCCTTATTCGTCCCAGTTTTAACGACTCCGCATTACCATGTTACCAACGCTGGCTACAATATATTATTATTATTTTCAGAGCGCAGCTTTTGGCGCCCGTTTCCGGGTTGAGCGGCGTCGCCGTCGCCGTCGGCGTAACCGCGGGACGTCACACGTGACGTCACGAAAATCTAGTGACTTTAGGACGACTGCCTTGGAACGTGTTAATCGCGTTAGTAATATTTTTTTGTTCACAACGCCGAGCTGCCATATGATTCCCAGAAGACTCCAATTCCTCGTTTACAAACTGGCACGTCTAATCGCTGCAGCGGTTGGCATCCGCACATGCGCAGATAGGTGCCTTTCCAAGAGCAAAGCATCTTCGCGTGTTCCGGTCTACAGCCAGCGCCACCTGGGTGTGACGTCGTTCGGTGTACTGATCAGGCCGCGTAGTATACACGGTAATAATGCAGATGTATGTCTGCTGACTACTACTATATTATTACCAAAGTTACGGGTAATGTCACGCGGTGGAATGATGCCGAATCAACATGTCGCTTCAAAATATCAACCTTAAAAAGGTTAGCAAAACGGGAAAACACTGAAGGAGAGACAAGCAGAAAAAGATTTCTAGTCGGCGAGATATGTACTGCGGTATAAAACACTGCAAAAGAAGATGTGTCAAACAGAGAAAGCGGCAGCCGTACTGCTCAGACATCATGCAACGGAGACGCTGCGGGCATGCGTGACAGAACTGTCTGCGGCTCAGGCGTGCTAGGAGCAGCTTCATACATGCTTTGAACCTGTCTAAAGACACCGTCATACGAGGAACGCCCCTGGACAGTTTCTGCAGACTGTCGCTTGTATCGCGCATTAGCATTGTGACGACGAACAGCCAGAAGAGAGGGAACTCTTGATTATAATGCAATTAAATGCAAAGGTGCAAGCGAGCTGGACAAGAAGAGGTCCCGGGTTCGATACCCGGACCAGGCGGAGTTTTTCGGTCGGGCACCAGTCACCTAGCTGTGTTTGGAGATTTGTGTTTGTCCTTTGTCCCCATTGTTCCCCTTCTCCAGGGATTATTTTCATCGGGGAACTCTTCCTCGAAACCATTCGTGAACAAGGGAGACCCTCCTCCTCTCTGCGGAGAGTAGCTCCAAGACTCGCTTCTGTGGGGAGAGGAGGGAAGAGTGCGAGAGGGAAGGAGAGAAGGAAACTGGGAACCGTTTTTTGCCCGGCAGAAGACGATTCTCTAGGTCGACCTTTAAGGGGGAAAGACAAAAAAAATGGTTTCATACGCGAGGTCTTACAATTTTGAAACAAACACCGTAGTGCAAACCCAATCCTAACACGCAGATGCGTGCAAAAAAAAACGAATAAAAAAAAAGAGCATAAAACAAGTTTAGAAAGCGCGCGAACGTAGCTGGAAAAATGAGGTGAGCAAGAGGCAGCAACCATTAACGGGCCCAAGAACGAGACAGAATTACCATAAAGGAAGATGCTTCCCCGCCCCCTTTTTCTACGCTTTCCTCACCTCCGGGAACACAATTTTCTCGATCTGGAAATGCGGTACACGGCGTTTTGCATAATTGGAAGCGGACGAAGACGAAGCCTTTATCCGGTTGGCCAGCGCCCCTGGTAAAATGTATATATATCTAAAAATTTTGAAAACGTAAACAAAACTAAAACAACGTCGTAAAAAAGAAAAGGGAGATGCGCAGGGAATATTGCGAACAAATACAGAACGACTACCTATCACCACGGCAACATATGAAAGGAAGCGAGCCGGAAGTAAAAATAAACCAGAAACGATTCGTGGGACTGGAAACGAGGGGGCAGGGATAGGGAAGTGACAAGAGATAATAATAATCGTGTCCGTAATGCAACGACGCAAAAAAAATTATTGACGAAAGAAAAAAGAAAGAAAGATGTGTCATGTTACCTTTTTTATACTAGTTCATTTTTACGAATGGCAAAGCGTAAGAGGAGAGGTGCTGCATTAGCATTAAACGTGCGCGCGCTCTCGGTGTCGACAGAGTGTACGTTGGAGAGAGACACTGGCGCCGTGGCGGTGGGCGATTTGTTATTCAAATTCGTTCATAGAGGGCGTCCTTCGACGCGGCGCTGCCTTCGTTCCTTGAAATTTGCTTAGCGAGCACTCACTGCGGCGGCAAAAAAATATGTGATGATGACGAGGGAAATAAGATCGAAAATGGAAGAAACACGAACCCCGCGGTACGCTTAATACGGAGATGGAAGAGAAAGACAAGGGATGAATGAAGTGGAAGGGATGGTCGTTGATGGTGATGTTCGTCATGACGGCGCGGATGAAGGGGGATTTTTATTTCGCTCAGTGAAGGCATATTTTCACCGTTAAGAGTGGAGGCTTTAACAGAATTCGGGGGCAAGAAAGAGAGAGGGGGAATTTCGGAGTGGCCCATGGTATATATATGCCCAACTATGAACAAGGAGGTTTACACTGCGTGGCACTGTCAGCACGAACACGACTTTGGGGCTTCTTTGCACTTTAATCTGAAAGGGTTCTGGCGGGAATCAAAATGTATCGCTTAGGTTAGTACCCCAACTGAGTACTTTCCAGCACTATAGAAGTTGTGAACATATAAATAAAACAGCGCAAACGAACACAAGGACAAGTGGAAGAAGGGACACAGACACAGCGCTGACTCACGACTTACTCTCTTTTTCGTCTTCTTGAAACACATCAACACACATTTTAACAACAAAAACAACAAAACACATTAAAACACACATTTTAAGAAGACGAAAAAGAGAGTAAGTCGTGAGTCAGCGCTGTGTCTGTGTGCCTTCTTCTATTTGTCCTTGTGTTTGTTTGCGCCTTTTTATTTATATGTTTACAATGCACCACCGACTAGCCCATTTTCAAACATCACTATAAAAGTTATGTAAACAGTCGTTCAATGCTGAGAGAAAAAAAAACAGACAAGACAAATGTTGACTCGTTCGCGCTAACACAGTCGAGGAGCGTACATGTGTCAGGTGTTGACCACAGGGAGTTTAAAGGTGGCGAAGAAAGAAATGAACATATTATATTGATGTGCTAACAATAAAACAGCGAAGGATTTATAAATTAGAACTCTTTCGTCAAATTTGAAGGTAGCCTGGACGGCTCAGAACGGTGATTGACTTGTTCTTTTAAGTGTAGCCTCGTTTTTAAAAAAGAAGTTTATTAAAGGTGTTTGAGTATTTTCAGAGTTTGACACAAACCTGATATACCAACGGAAACTATCATATAAATGTCAGTTTATTATTGTTTTTCAGGGGGAGAAAAGCACCAAAGAGCCCAAAGTTTAGGATTTCTCTCCCTCTCACTTTTTCAGTAGCATGCTTTAACAAAAAAAAAAGGCAACAACAACAACACAATAAATCACAGACTTCTCGTTTTGTTTGAGAAGAAAACAATTGTTTTAAGCACGCGTTACTTTCTAGAAAAACATTATAACTCATCAAAAATAAGTTAAAAACAAACAAACAAACAACAATGACAGAGAACACGTTTAATGAAAATAATGTTAACAAGAAGCGTTAGTTAGATGCCCTAGGGCTTAGACTCACTAGGCCCTGTATTTGTTTAGGTTGCTTATCACCATAAGCGAGCAGATATGTCTGTACCACGATTTCGTCACATCGATTGCGAGAATGACCGGATTGTAGTGCTTTCTGAAAAAAAAAAGTTACGGGATTTTATATATATATATATATATTTTCGATTTTGTTACTTGTAGCGTTGTGAGCAGCAAGCCCTAAGGAACCATCCTACGCAGCACCACGCCCTAGGTTTCTTGAGTTGTCTGTGACTATTCTAATAGAAGAAATAGCGGTACCAAAGGACCGCGGCAGTCCACCGAGAACACAATGTCTGGGACGACGGCCTCAGACATCAGCATGTATCGAGCGACTGGAAGAGAAGAGCAGGCAATAGGCAGTTAGGTTCAGCTTGCATTTGCTTATCGACGGGAGAAACCGAAGGAGAGGAGGAGATCAGAGCGCCGAGCGCTGATTGGAAGGGTTAGGGGTAGACGTGTTGAAGCGCCGATCCAGCCTTCAAATTCGAAATACCGCGTGAGGAGCAAATTATATTGTTCTTTTTCTTTTCTTTCTCACCGATTGGAGGGAGACAGGGAGTATAGACAGAAACAGGATACCTTGCTGAGCTGGTTGGTTGAACGACATGATGAGAAACAGCGCAAAGGGACAGGACACAAAGTAGAAGAACCTTTTCTTCTACTTTGTGTCCTGTCCCTTTTGCGCTGTTTCTCATCAAGTATAGACCGAGGCAGCCAACTCTCCCGTCTACTCCCTAACTCCTTCAATCAAAGCCCGCCAGTGTGGCGTACCGGCACTTTCCCATCTCTTCCTCTAACTCTCTTTTTCTGCGTATCGTTGTTCGGAACAAAGCCGAAGGCTTGCAACATAGTGAAGTGGTACAAAAGGAAGACTAGGGCAACATCTTATTTGTGGAAATGGCGATCGCACGGGACAAGGTTAACGAGGATCGTATTACGCGAACCCGACAGGCTCGACAATTCCGAACAAAGTAAAAGATCGAAGGCGAAGCGAAATTGCGTCAACTTGCTTCTATCATCTTGCGGCCCGTTGAAGGAGTCCTTGTGTTTTCTGTATTTAAGATACCCCTTTTGAAAGGTATCCAACTGGAGGGGATATATAAAGCCAGCTACGTGACCTTTATGAAAAGAGCACAAAAAGCCCACCGTCTTTTAAACGAAAGCAAACCTATCACCAAAACTGGATGCCAATTTTAGGAAACGAATGGAACACCCAATTTCTGGCTCCTTTCTTAGACTTTGCTTAGCCGACAACTTTCAGTTCCTTGTCGCAAAAGTCGTAACAAAATTGTCGTGTCTATTCCATTAAACTTTCTCTCTTTTTTTTAGCCGTCTCTTCCACGTTACGATCATATTCCAAAATAGGAATATGCCAATTCGTACATATGATATAGAAGTTCTGCCAGACGCGGACGTCATATCAAAGTGACATTGCCATGGATACCCGTAACCACCCACAAACCATCGTTTCGAGTAGAAACCGGTTTCGACGTACTTGAAATGAAAGCTCCCGTCCAGAATATGTAGAATGCTTAAGTTTCCATGCCGCATTCGTTTTCTGAAATCTTAATATTGATGTTTATTTTATCATAGATTGATAAATGCCAAGCACGAGAACCGGAATCGTCTAGCTACGCCTACGCTCTCAAACAAATCACTCAGACGGTTGTAATAATGTTTTGCCAATGTTACGCTCCGTGCAACGTGTTGCAGGGACGTTAGACTGTAATGGAATTTCGTGATTTGTACCTAAGCTAGAGGAGTAAAACTTAGAGTTAATCTCGAATTTAGAGAAAAATGAAACGGCGGATGTAAATTTTGCTGGGCTAGATGTCGCGAGCTACCGCCAGATACAAAAAGTATAACCGATGTCATCTACCCATCCATCTAAACACTCATCCATCCATCCCATTGCGATGGTTCCGCACAATGCGTGCCGGCAAAACGACCGTTAAGAGCGTGATGTATAAATGCGCACCCCGGAATAAACTTCACCTCTCAGCGTTAATATTTGTTTATAAAAACGTTTATAAGCTTCTTCCACTATTAATGTTTTGTTTGGCCCTTGAAACCGGGAGATCAGAAACGGCTTTCATTAAGCCCACTATTCAAGGAGCAGATTTATTGGCATATTTTTTATATTTTTTTTGTTTTGTTTTTTACATATCCTTTTTTTTTCGTTCGAGACACTTTTCAAGGACAGCAAGTAAAAGACTGAAAGTAGCTCGCTGACGCTACCTCAAAAATAAAGTTTTCTTCTTTTTTTCGACGGGTCCGCATGGCAACTGGAGTTGTCTTAGCGGCGTCTGCTGCAAAATTGATGCAACCTTGTAAGTGAAACCTCTTGGTAACAACGCGCTCAAACGAGAGATGGCTGCTTTTTCGACAGGCCATATGAAGACAAATGGCACACAGTCCACCTTGTTGCTATGAGCTGATATCCTGACGCAACCTGTCTTTAAACTTTGTATTTATATCCTCAAGGTTTTTATACTTCAGAAATGACTTTGCTCCAAGCTTGGCACCGCGATGCGCTTGCCTAATTGTTTTCTTTCTTTTCAGTACGCTTTTAACTTGTACGCAGACATCCGTTTGTTGCGAGGTTTTCCGATGTACTAACCCTTTTTACATAGCGGTGTGATCAAAAAGTGACCCCTATTTGCACAAACATGCCATTCGCGAAACCAAAACGCGGTCGGTAAGATTATCATCCGCGTTTTCGCGTCGTCAGCCTTGCGCCCGTGGCACGATTTGGAAATTTAGCGCACCACCACACGTTCTACGAGCTCCCAAGTTTTTCTAAAATTAATTGAGTAAATAGATTTTAGTTTACGCATGGAAAGTGTATAATTGGAACTATATGTTTTTTTCACGAATTATAAAGTTAATTAACACATTTTACTCAACTGTCCGACTAATCGTTACTGTTTAAGGTGATTCAACCGCGATTTATTTGTAGCCTTTTCCTTATAGAGAGATCAGAATTTTTCAGGAATAAACGAGGTCATGCCCGCGGCTGCGCTTGTAGATTGGGTACTCGGGGAGGGGTAAATGGGAGGGGGGGAGGGATCGGGGTTACGGGTTGTTCGCCGGCGATCTCGCCGAGTTAGATTTTGTTCGCCTGGCTACTATGGTGTACTCGATTGGGGAGGTGTGCCGTTTGACAGAGGAATTCCGGTCGCAGCAGAGATACTTTATTCTTCGTGAAGGTTGTCGTATTCTTCGTCTGCGTGACTGGCGCCAACGGCAGAAGCTTATGTTCAACGAGCAAAGGCCGTTTGGTAGCTGTCAGTCACTTTCATAGTCAAGCTTTCTTAATTATTATTTTTTCTGTTTTGCTGTTTTAAAATGATAATTTTCTATCTCACCTTACATACCAGCATTAAAAAAGCGAAGTTTGAGTATGATAAGATATGCAATGCTTTCCTCTGCACTTGAGTGTCAAAGCTCTTTTTTAGTTACTTTTTCGTCAGTTCTATATTTTGCAGACCTTTAAAAACCGAGTTTTTGTTCTGGTATTAATAAATCTTTTTTTTCTAGCATGAATTACTGAAATCAAGCTTTTCTTGACTTCTGCACTCTCAGCCAATGCTTAGAGACCAGTAAATATAAAAATTTACTTAATCTAGTGAGCATACATCAGAATAAAGTAAACATCAAGGCTGGCAAGATAAATGCAGCAACTTAAACTGCTGTCTTCATTGAAGAGTATTCCCACTTCGGCAAGTTTGTTTTCTCCACGTTGTACCACGGCACAAAAGCAAAGCAAACAAACAAACAAACAAACCAACACCATTTTGTCTTTTTCTTTCTTACATTTGACATTGCTGTGAGTTCACTGTCTCTTCGGCACAGAATTTTTTTGGCTCCCTATTTTTGTGTTGTGTTTCTTTTCACACCTTTTACGACGTGCGGTGGATGAAATTTGATTTCAGATTCGTTTCATGGTCCCTTTAACACAAATCACACTGATCTGAATTACGATTAAAAACTGTCTGCAGAGTAAAATTTTATTTGTCAAAACTTCTGAACAGTGTTTCATGATGTGGTGTTTGGCTCAAGTACATAGTTGTTGAGTGGCCCCGTGTCTGGCAACTTTGAGGGTAGTTCTACAGGGTGTCTCAAATAGAAACCAGGGTCTTTAAATCGACCGCTAAAATCGGTTTCTTAACCAATCGCGCTACAATTTTATACAGCGCTGCCGACGGATGGGGCATTTCTTTTCATAAAATTTGCAACGAGCGAACTTACCCAAAGAAAAGTAAGAAAAGAAAAATGCTTAACCCCTATGAAAACGCAGTGAAGCCACCGGTCTTCAAACAATAGGGTGCTGTTCGGCACGGGAGACAAAAGATGGCGCAAGTTGTCGCGACGCTAACTGCCCACAACGAATGAGCATACGGCGCCGAGAGCCGGGGTCGATAAGCAGACGATATTTGCGACTCAAAAACGGCATGAGCTTTTTAGATGTCAGTTGCCATTGCATGATTTTATCATCATCATTATTAAAACACATTGAATGAACGGATACTCGATTTAAAAAAAAAAGGTTTTTCAGGTTCTTTTGACAGTATTTATTTTGGGGGTATTTATGTCGTCTGCTTTGCAATTCCTTGTTACCGCGCCTGTTTTTGGTTCTGCGACTGTCGCCGCCTGCGGAACGCGCGCCACTTTTGAGTCAAAAAGGTCGTCTGCTAATGACGCCGGCTCTCGGCGCCGTATACACTCGTTCGTTGGCGGCAGTTGGCGTCGCAACCGCTTGCACCACCTTTTGTCTCCCGTGCCAAACGGCGCCCCATTGTTTGAAGACGGTTGGCTTCGCTGCGTTTCCATAAGAGTTAAGCATTTTTCTTTTTTTTAACTTTTTTCTCAGGTAAGTTTGCTCTTGGCAAATTTGATAGAAAAAATGCACCACCTGTGGGCAACGCTGCACAAGATCGTAGCACGATAGGTTTAGAAACCGATTTTGAGGGTCGATTTAAGTAGCCTAGCCACTATTTGAGACACCTTGGAGAACATTCTGAAATGCCATGTTGTCTTGAGCAAGTTGCTCGCCGTTTCTCTACTACAAACAAAATAAAAAAAAACAATTTACAGCGTCTAGTTAAAGTAAAGTGGTTAGTTCGGTTAGTTGATTTATAGTTTAAAACTAAAATAGCGCCGACAACAATTGAAAGAAAAAAAGCAAGAAAACACAAGGCCTTTGCATTGAGACGAGTAACAAAGTTGTTCTGGACCAGTTGTTGCGCCGGTGCGTTTCTAAATTTAAAACCCCATTTGGAAAGCAGCGAGGTGTACCTTCCATTCATACTCTCCTCCGTCTTTATACTGAGATCTCCATTGTTTAAAATTTATAATGAAACCAGCGGAAGCCTTTGTTCCTTCGAAAGGAAAAAAAAATCATCCTCGCTTTAGTTTTTTTTTTTTTGCACGAAGGAAGCACACAGAACGCGACAAGTACAGTGCAGCACGAGTAATATTATTCACCGTTACGTCCCATTTGCTTTATATTCCTTAAAGCGCTAAAACAACAAATGCTTGAATGCGTAAAAAAGGATTAGAAGCAATGTCCCGAGAGATAAGCAATGTAAAGTAACGAGCTGTTTGAACAAGAAAATGCGCCGGAACAAGATGAGAATACAAATACGAGCAAGAATTGTCTTTGTGAATAATGCTACCCGAGATTTCACTTAGCTGCTCGTCACACCAAAAGCCATTGTCTGAATTCAGTGTCGTTTTTGTCTCATTTTGTTGGTTCCTTTGTTCATTTTTTTAAATCTTTTTGGTGTATTGTTTGGCAAGTCTTTGCGTTCTTTCCAAGCTTCGTTTTAAAGGAAGAAAGACGGCTTCTCTCTTTGAAACAATTATTCGTACTGTAAACTTGATAAAAAAAAGCACGAAAAAATCTTTTAACACGAAATCGAGGCGAAAAGAACGATAAGCATAAAAAAACCGCAAAAATAAAAGCAATTATTGGTCTCCAACGACCCGCAAAAGACGTTAAAAGTATACACGTCGTAAAAAATATGAACAAAGCAAAATGTCGTTTTGACATTTACCAACCGTAGGAGCATGTACGGCACATTCGAGAGAAAACAGTGTCAGTCAAGGAATTTAACGTCATGAAATGTGTCGAGCAAATAACCGACTGTGGCTCCGGGCGAGGTAAAAATTTAAGAATCAAGTGAATTCTTAACATCCGCTTTTATGTACATACGTTTGAAACATTTGCATGAACCGCATTGATATTCATGTTATAAATAAAAAAAACAGTAATAACTTTTTGTTTTGTTTAGATAATATATTTTTTGCGGGAATTTTGTAGGAATGTTTTCATTTGTTTTGATAGAAATTTGTATAAAATGTGTTGAGTTGTTTTGTATAATTTTGAGGAATGTTTAGATATGATTGTTTTTAAATCATGCATTCCTTGTACGTGCAAAGATACCGGACCCAGTCAAGCTAGCTCTTAGTAGCTTTTCGTCAAGTGTCCCTGGCATAATGTTGTTGAAGTTATAGTTCATTTCAATTCAAAGCGTGTGTACATTGCCCGACTCTGTTAGCGCCAACACGATTTCGACGCTTTTTCGCGTTTTACCTCAACAAGGTACTGGCAGGCATCAAAAATTGCCACTTGGATCAGTACTCAAACTGAGCACTTTCTACATCTATGGTAGTTTTTACGACAGTCCTTCAATACAGAAAACAAATAGAATAAAAGCGGCGATAGCTTGTTCGCGCTAACAGTGTCGCGGAGTGTACCAACGAAGTTGGGAAAATTAAAACTATCAATGTCCGCTACATCACACTTCATCCCAACAATCTGTTGACAAACGCATCTTGTTATCGCCAGGTGACGACGCTCATGCATGAACACAGTTTTATAACATGGAAGCTTGACACGTCTACAAGAAGTGTTGTGTTGTTTGTAACTATTGATCTGATGAAGATAATTAAATTGCCGCGCTGAATAAAGACATTGGTTAACTTGTGGTGCACAAGGAGCAGGAGAATCTCATTAATATGGCAACCGATATAACAAAATAATTAAGTTGAAGGTTAGATAAACTACTGTGTGCGCCTCTTCACTTTGCAGTAAAAGACACAGATTGGCCCCGTACTATTTCCAACGCAACATCAAGAGCAATCGGCGCTTTAGTGGTGGGTGATTTTTGTACAAGGTCGCAGAGACTCGCGATTCTTATAAAACGCAAGAATGCACAAACAAAATATCCCGGCACGAATTTATTAAAGGAAAGAAGAAAAAAATTCGGCAGAGACACTTAAGACTTCTTACGTGTAAGAATGCGAAAGCATTCTTACACCCAGCGCATTCTTACAAGCAGGGCGCCACGTCTTGCTTTCGCACACGGCGCTCCGGCGGCGACATCACGCTGCCCCACTGCGCAGGCGCGGCGAACCCCACCGGCCTCACGGCGGCTTCCGTGACGAAGCATTGCGTTGCTGTGCTTTTCTTTGTGTTTTATTTTGGAAATGAGAATTGAGGTGCCGTTTCGCTCAGCCAATAGCAATTTAGGTTCCGTTTTCGCTGCTACAGACAACGCCGGCTTCGCTTCATCAGACAGTCAATGCTTTCGCATTAAAAATAAGTCATACGTTACGAAAGGTTTTGAGGGTTAAGGTATGACAAACAACAAAAACGACGTCCCCTGAAAGAAACGCATAAAAATATCTATGAAGAGTCAAATAAGTTATAGGGAAATAGAAAGATTGCCGCACACTTGGGAAGTAATCTGTCTCTTTTTCGAGTAATTTTGTAATTGTCAGGTTACTTCTTTGCGGCAGTAATTGATAATGTAATTTCGTTAAAAAATGCTGGTAACGAATTACTTTAATTACTCGTTATCTTTTCAAAATATGAACATTATACAGAAACTGGACCAATATGAACAGGCACTTCAGCAGCCTGAAATATAGCAAGTTCAACCAAACAGAAAACATCGTGAAGAGGATAAAAACATCCGAGGGCACCTAAGCACTTCTTACAAAAGCTCACCGGACAAAATCTCACCGGCCAGAAGCTCACCGGACAAAAGCTCACCGGACAAAAGCTCACCAGTTCTTTGGGTGACCCGGTCAAAAGCTCACCCGTTTTTTGACAAACCCGGACAAAAGCTCACCTCGATTTTTTTCTGCTACCCGGAGCGAAACACGGGTTGGAGTAAAGTGCGGACGCGATGGACATTGAGACCATTTTTTAGGAGAACTTGTACCCCATCCACCATTGAGTTGCAAATTTTTAAAAATACTTCGAAGGAGTTGGACCTTTTGGAAAAGTACAAGTGCAGATGACCAATTTAGAAACCTCTGCGGAATTTTAGACAGGCTCGCGTTCCTTCCACCAGGGCTTGTTCAACAAGAACTAACCACCAGGGGAGAGTCTACCGGTGATATCGGCTACCTGCTGGACTATTTTGATTGCACGCATGTCAACGGCCGCTTCCGTTATGCTTCTGTTCCATCTGCGGCGGCGCGAAAAACCACTCTGCGCCTGCAGAATCGTTTTAGAAATATTTGCGAGGGCTTGCATGTACATGAGATCTACAAAGACTGCTGGAGCTAGTAGGGGACTGCGTTCGCTTCTAACCAATCGATAAATAACCTTGTTTTTTATTAAAATCAACAAACCATGCGACTGTCGGATTTAATTTATCGTTGCCTTTTGTGTCGCACGCATGCACCTAAGTTGTCCGCACTCATGTTAAGACCAACATGGAATTTTCTCGTGGTGAGCCTTTGTCCGGGTCTGGCGAAAAAATAGGTGAGCTTTTGTCCGGGTCTGTGAAAAAATGGGTGAGCTTTTGTCCGGTGAGCTTTTGGCGTCGGGATTCGTTATCAAGCCGGTGGCAGTTTTTCCTGTTAACGTCGCCAGTCGTGGCGTTCTCTATGTATTCGTGTGTTCGAAGCAATAAAGGGGGCGTTTTCCCATACTGGCCACCACCGGAGCGTGTCATAATCGCGTCTCGGCTGGGTCGAACGGCGGATGAGCAGCCAAGACGTAACAGCCTGCAGCCAAATAGCTGTGTAGAAATATTCTCGGTATTGAAACTGTAGTCGAAATCCACGACAGGTTGTGCTATTCACAGATTCACGTGGCCGTTTTTACGGAAACCATGCGGCATCCTTATTGAGCGTCAAGACGCGCAAAGGAACAAATCAAGCGAGATCGAGCAACATAGTTGACGTGGGATGCTCGGCTGACGAGAGCCGGCAGCCGCAAAACACTTCGAAGGCGCGTTCTTGCGACAGTTTGCTGGCCTAAGTCGGCTGAGCATATCCTCCGCTGAACAACCACCTGGGAAACGTAAAATGACTCGTCCCTGATAGTAACGAACGAGCTCAACGAGCTGCGGTCGTTGAAGCACCGCACGCATT
Source organism: Ixodes ricinus (assembly GCA_037355805.1). Classification (NCBI taxonomy): domain Eukaryota; kingdom Metazoa; phylum Arthropoda; class Arachnida; order Ixodida; family Ixodidae; genus Ixodes; species Ixodes ricinus. The sequence continues at coordinate 16,642 of JAZHYW010007018.1, forward strand.
TGCCCGGCGGCTTCAGGTTAATTCCCGCTACAGATTCCGGCTTTAATCATGGAGGCAAGAAGAGGACGCGACATACCGGTCTCAAGCCAGCCAAACCTGCAAATCCCAGGTGAAGCAGCCGGAAGTAGAGGAAACTCGCGGTCGGTGTTGAGGCCCCCAGGGGTGCCCATGGGTTGCCTTTCCGACCAATAGCAGGATCTCGCTAGCTGTAAATAAACCTTCTCTCACCATTTTAGACAGAGGTGAAGGACACACGATCAAGCTTCTGGGTTCCAAAGAAGAATCTCTTTGATCTAGCGCCCACTCACCAATACAAAATTGTTGGAAAAGCATGATAAAGTTATTGCATCGTCAAGAAAAAAACAGAACTTTGACACATCATGGTGCGTTAATTTATTTGCAACTCAAAACAGTCATTACGAGTGGAAATGAACAATATTTAATATTATTGGCAACTTGAGACCATCTGCTGTTGAATGTTGGCATATATTACTCAAGCATACTGGCCACATTGGTTCAAGTATTCGTATCTGCTTTAGCACCATAAGCGCCTAAATCCCATCCTTAACGAACATGTTTACAGGATACGAGGGACGTACTCTTTGCAGTCGGCTGCTTGCAAAGCTTGCTGATGTGAGTCGCGGAGATCGCCCGAAAAGACGATAGTTTAGTGTGACTCATGCGAATTGAACAGGAAATGCATGGGTACCGGACTTATAGCTTCCATCGCAATAAATACTTTAGCAGATGTGGGCTTGCGGATTAATAGTTGCGGGGACGGGAATAACCAAAATCTAATAATGTCCGGAGTGGAGCTTGCACCTTGGGCGCTCTGCCAGCCCCTGTGGTGTGGGCTGGCTGTTATGATAGAGATCAAACTGCGCAGCCAGTTGTGGCAAGGCGATGAACTGAAGGTTAACATTGCTCGGTCGTTGGTTCATTTACCTCTTACTTTCAGAGTTAGTATGTTAGTGTGTTACTCTATACGTCTCCATTGCATGCTCTACGCGGCCTTCCCAGGTCATGTGCTCATAAAACGAACTCCCAAAATATTTACCTTTCGCTTCGTAATTCAAATAAGTAGAATTAAATACTGAGTGATCCCGTCTGTTCGACAGATGTTCACCTAGAACGATTCATTTACACCACCAATATTTGTGTTCCTCAGAAGACAACGGAGCTTTGAAGTGTGACATCTCAATTCTGAACGAAGTTTTCATTATTCCGAAAGCTTAATTTAAAAAAAAGATATATTTAAAATGGCAATATTTGACGTGATCTGCTTTAACGCCTACAAGCACCTGCTTAAAAAGTAGTAGATGTGAAGCAGAAAGTAAGTGAGAGTTGTGGCACTTCTAAACAAGTTAGTAAGCAAATCGGGTGTCATGGACTGATTAGGGTAAAGTACTCTAAACACTAATCTACAGTGGCCCAATTATTTAATAAACATCAAGGCGAGGCGTCGACCGCCGGGAGCGACCAGTGCCGTGCCGCGGAGGCGTGCGGCGATGCAGGAGAGATGAAGCCCGTGCGCACAAAGCCCTTTCTGGTGGGAACGTCGCCGTTGTCTATTCCGTTGATTGCACACAGCCTGCCTGCGCAGCAAAGGAGAGCGGGCGCTGGCACTGTCAGAAGTGCATCGCCGATACGCCACCCCTCCTTTTGGAATGCGTTCGCAATCCTATTGAGGGTCGCCTGTATAACCCCGACTCATTGTTGCTATATCCCTTTGCGATCATGCGTCATCAGCATTCTCACAACACGTTCCCGTGTTTCACCAGGGCACTTTAGAGAGGCATAAAAATGTACACGCGCCCGGGGGTCAAACAAAGGTGTGACTACCCGGCTACATGAGGCAAGATGACGCACAGACAACGCTGATTGACAATACGAAGCACCAAGCCCAAGCAGAAACCTGTCCGGTACCGTCACAATTCTGTGTTGCACCGCAGCCGACGCTACGAGTTATCTTGGCTAGTCCATCGCTAAAAGTGTGTCACGTTGCCTTCCCGTTGGGTCAACTGCACGTGAAAGCTCGATGTCACGCGGCAGGTGAAAGCACTGGATTGGTGTTGATGGCTCGTAGCATTGTTTGCGGTATATCGTTTAATGGATCGTTGCATTCACTTTGTACGTCAACGTATTTTTAATTTTTGTTTGTGTTCCCAAAGTATACGCAAGCATGAACTGAAAAACAAAAAGTAAATTAAACTCGAGATGACGCGCGGTTTATGCCACGCATGAGCAGTATGGAAAAAGCAAAGCAGCGCTGTTGCGCCTTTTGTAGATGAGGGCATAGTACCTCCAAGCGCCATAGAGAATACATGTAGATTTTTGACGTTTTCAAAAAATTACTACATGAGAACTGCTCTTTGTATTTGCTTGAAACTTTTACGATAAAGAGATTAATACTTAATTGAGTCATTGGCGCAGATTATATCTCTCAGTATTTAGTAGAAATATTTTATTTTAAATCGTGAAATCGACTCAAAACGGCAGTTTTGACACTTTTGGGTTTAACAACGTTTTACATAATCTACAAATTTTTAGAAAACAGATGTGTTTGCGCAAGTGCCTCTAAAATTTATTACGGAATCGATTGGTATAAAAATAATAAGTGTAGGTTAATCCGTTTCGGAACTACAGCGATATTTCCGAAAGCAAGTTTTTGGTCTCAAGTTTCAACTATTTTTATGTGTTTTGCATTTTGTTCTCCTCCCGCTAGATGGCGGTCTCTGTCCGCAAGGACGAGAGATCAAGTAGTTCCTCTGTGTGGCTTGGTGCACGCATTTGTCTTGTATTCATACGCGATCTTCTTTCGCGCGGGCGAGAGCGAGAGCGGATGACGGTGACGGGCAGTTCAACGCAGCTGCGCTTCGCGTTTGGTGCGTTCGAATTTGTGTCGCTCGGAAGTGTTGCGTTCGCCTCTGGCGTCATGGGTCGCAAGCAAGCACCCTATGGCAAGCGAAAGCTTCTAAAGTCCCAAATTGAGAATACTCGGAAGCGACCGTCTGTGGAAGCTTCGCACGTTGAGGTTTCTGGTGAAATCGAGCCATCGTGTTCCAACCCGGATGGTTTTGTTTGCGAGATTACCGAAGGTGGTCCTCAAGCCGCGACCGTGCGAGGCTCGCTGTCAACGCTCCTCGGCAAAGGGGACCCGGTATGTCCCGTGGCGGCGGTGGTCGGTTCTTCGGAGCGATCTGAGGCTGCAGGAACAGGTATTGGTTTAGGCTCTGATGTGGTCAAATCCACGGTCGAACCGTCCGAAAACTTGCAACCAGCCGCATCCGTGCTCGATGGTCGTCGCTTGGTCGACATTATGCACTTATTTCAGTCTGTTCAGAGAATTTGCGATCATGCTCCTTTCAGTTGTTCGTTTGCGGACATGGTGTTCGTCTCAGAACGGAGGCACGGCTTGCGCAGTTCCTTCACGTTCGTTTGCAAGATGTGCAACAAGAAAGATGTTATCGAGCCGGAGTTACCTCCTCAAACGACCAAGGCGAGTTCTAGCATGGACGTGAACACTGCTGCGGTGTCAGGAATAATTTCCATTGGTAGTGGGCAATCGAACCTTGTTGAGCTTTTAGCATCGATGAATGTGCCGTCCATCTCCAGCAAAACTTTTGCAAAGCATGAGACGACGGTGGCTCGGGGTTATTGAAACCGCGGCTCTGGAATCCATGAAAAAAGCCGGAGAAGAAGAAGCCAGGCTTGCAAAAGAATCTGGTGAGATCGATGCCGAAGGCTGCCCACTTGTGACGGTCATTGCTGACGGCGCCTGGTCAAAGCGATCGTACAAGAACGATTATTCCGGTGTGACGAGTTGGCGTGCTTGACGAGTTCACCTATGACCAGCTGGCCTGTGACGACCGGGCTTGTGGCGAGTTTTCCTAGACCCCTTCGCCGCACTCATTGAGTGAGCCGAATAAAAAAAACTAGTACCCGAGAAGAAAAAAAAAGAAGAAAGCAGGATGCGGCGACACATCCGAGAAAAATGATTTTGGACTCCGCTCCCGCAATCTTCGAATCTTTTTTTTTTTAATATGTTATATTTGTTGTAGCGTTTGGAATCCTCCTTTTTTCAGTAAGCTTCTGCGCATGCTCGATCACCATATTTGAGGGGCTGTAATCCGCACGCTGTTTGTTTGTTTGTTGTCCTATCCCGGGGCTGGCTATTTTTAGCCTTTCGGCAGCATGAGGGACGCTAACGCTAACTAGGCCAGGGAGAAGGCGACGTTTTTGACGAGGAGGGGACGAGGACATCCAGTGCTTTCGTAGAATACCGTGATCGAAGTATAGGTCACGTGACACCTACCAGAAAAAAAGGTAATATCCCAATCACGGCTTTCCACGAAGCAGCTAAAAGCTCAACCACCAAAGAAAATTAAAAAAAATATCGTGCAAAGCGAACGAAAAATATCTAAAAAACATTACAACTGTGTGTCAATATATATATATATATATATATTTTTTTTTACATGGCTTGGCTATGTTTTGTTTCCTTGATTTGTTGTTATGACGGTCCGCGTGGGTGTCATTGGTTATACTTATTGGAAAAACTCCAATGTCGCTAGGTTCACTGACCTGGCTATCAGAGGCTGAGGTTTTCTCAGATGTTAGCAATATTCCCGTGTTTAAAAAGACAGATTTGTAAATACTTGCAGACAAAAACAACAAATAAAGATAATTTTTCTTATTTCATGTTTGTTTGTTTTCGTACGTTTCAATGCCACTAACCTTGCTATCCAGTTTTAGCTAACTCTTCGCTCACTTCGTATGATGGATTTTTTTTGTCGCATGTTTAGTGCTTTTATAGAATGCCGCTATCGGAATATCAGAGCATATTTTTATTGTGGGTGCCACGTGACCTGGGGGACACTCTAGCCATAGCGATTCGAAATGTCCTTCGAGTCAAAATGTCCATTATTAGACGTTCTAACTCCTTGGAAATTATGTTTTGTTTGTTCGTTGAATATTTTGATCTGGAATCCTGGCCTGAATCAACAACTCATACATAAATCGTTCAAATAAAGCTTTTTTTTTTTTTTTTTTGTTAGAACACTTGGTTTGTGTCGCAAGATATTTTGTTTCAGCTCCCGAAAGAGTACGCAAGCTCCGTCTCTCACGCCCGACAGTGGATGGAACCGCCAAAGGCACATTGTTGCCAGAGGGTGCTGCTAATCTGGTCTAGAAAAGCTAAGGGGATCATGCTGTTTTATTTTCTTCTTGATTTCCACTTTAAAATGCCCTGCAGCTCAAAACAACGAGTACACACGCATGAAAATAGCACTACCTAAAAGTTAAACTGCTAAGAAAGGGGTCTAGGACTTTTCGGTGTAGGATGTTTCGGTGTGGACTTTTCGGTGTGGAACTTTCTTGCTGTTGGAGCCTTTCCTACACACATTACAAATAATAAAGCCGACACCTTTACAGAAGGCGCCGAGAACGCCTGTATCGACCCAACGCGTAAATACTATGTGATGCGTCTTGTTACGTTGAAAAAGAGACACCAGTGAAATAAATATAACGTCCAACGTATCCAGTCCTCCCGCAGGATGGTGCTGCGCCTAACAAAGTCACTTATATCATTATGTTGAATTAACAGCGCAAAACGGCAAGGAAGGATAGACAAGGGAGACAGGATAGAGCGCTGACCAGATGATCGTGATGCAGTCACTTATATCATATATGAGTGAGTGACCGTAAAAAAATGACCAAGCCTACAAGTTTATAAAATGCGAAAAAAATCACTTCTCCCTAAAATAATGCTTATTTCCTTAAAAAAAAAAACAATTTCGAGATTTTGATTGATCGTGCACTGAAATGTCCGTGCACCAAAAAGGCCGCACCGAAACGTCCTACACCGAAACGTCCGGATCCCCTAAGAACGTAACACCTCAGAAAATACCCACACCACCTTTTCGTTTCGGGTATGTTTTTAACTGATCTTACTCACTATGCGAGCAAAAATCAATGCAAGTACTGAAAGCAATTATGCAATATCGACGTTTTTGTAATTCGGTAATTTAAATAACTATATATTTTTTTTAAGAAAGTAAAGACATCATAACCCAAGAGGAACTTCCGTGCTAAAAGGTGCAGTGGGAAGTGAAGACAAATACTTTTTTTTTAATGTCTACAAAAAAAAATGCTATGCAGCATCGATCGCACCGTTTCTAGTACCGTTTCAAGTATTTCTAGGGCCGTCCTTGTGTGGGACCTTGGAACAGTTTATCCCAAGTCTAAACATTCTCTGATCACCTGCCCTCGCCGAAGTGACCAGTTCAGGGAGAGGTGAGATCTGCAGATAGGGGCACCTGCGAGAGGGCCCCCTTTTGTTGTGCGTCTGCAGTGAGCGTACCCCAACTTGCCCAATTTGGCCGGACGGGCGCAGATTGTGAACTTCACAAGTAAAAAGATTTTTCCTAACGAGGGCGTCTCCAATGGACGTTGTCATCAACGACTAACACGAGAGTCTGCCCCCTCTAATGGGGAACTCATATGACGACCGCGGCTGTTTAGGCAAGCGATGTGTTAGAGCGCGCGTTGTAGAACATTTGCAACTTGTGACTTTCGGCGAAGCAATAGTGTATTCCTACAAAAGGGATTTCTCCGCAAGAATGAGAGAACGGAGTCCAAGTTGTCGACTAATTTTCTTATACTCAATCTTCTCGTGCGTTTTTTTTTATTTTTATGCTGGAAGAAGTTGTTCTATGAACCGACACGCACCCACAAGAAGAAAATAAAGTGAGAAAGAAACGAAAATAGCTTTTAGCCCTTTTCCCCAAGCTGAAAAAACAAAACAAACAAAAAAAAAAAGAAGAGAACACGCCCCACGCCCAAGTAGTGTGCCTTTGTTGGGGGCACCCCCAGTCTGCGGGCCCCTCTCCGTCTCGAAGGCTTGGTACTTGGGAGACACGGACCGTGCCGCGGGACAAACGTGCTACAATCGCATACCCTTCCAAGGTCATCGCTTGGGTGACCGGGGTCGTCCAAAAAGCTTTTTTTTTCCTTTTTTTAGGGCGGGGAAGAAAAAAGGGGGGGGGGTGTTTGGCCCCGATTGTCTTCCTCCTTTGTGGCTTTTCGATGGATGCGCTCTGTCTATGTATGCGTAATAATTTCTTTTTTTTTTCCTTTTAGTAGTTGGTTGTACTTGCCTTGACTCGGGCCCCAGTGGGTGCATTGTCGTTGTATGCGTACTATTTTTGTGTTTTGTTTATGTTAGTGCTTGCCTTGATGCGGTATCAAGGTGGACGAAAAAAAAAGAATAAAAAATTGTCTTCGACAAAAAAGAAGAAAAAAAGGTTTGTTGTTTTTGCGGTCAGGAGCATTTTCAAAGCCCGTGGAACCTCGCCTTCGTTCACGTGACATGTCGCTCGCTTTCGCGTAGCACCCCTCGATTCTGAAGGCCACCGTGTTTTTCCGTGAAGAAGGCGATTTCGGGTGCACGCAGTGTTACCAAAGGGGAAGGGGGAGCTCTCTTCTTTTCGGGACTCTCTTTTATGGGTCTCCACGTCTCGATTGTCCTACAAAAGCAACCTTCATTTATTTCTTGCTCGTGGCTTCCAAATACTGCGCGCAGCTAGTGAGAGAGGGTATAGTTATAGCTGATTAACACGATGCATATTTCTAACGCACAATAGTTTTGGGAAATCAAGGTTTAGCTCAAATGGATAACTCACACGTACAGTTCGACGGGCAATACCTTTGACGTATTGACTCGCGCGAGATGGCCCCAACACGGCTGAGTCTGGCGGTTTTCCAGACCCAATATCTAAATTTTGCTCTTTTACCTGCTACCATTTCGCGCACATTTTGCGCCATATCGAAATGAAAGCACATGGCGAAAGTGACGCTCGTTTTCCGCTCGATGAAATTTCACGCCAGCTTGTTGTCTTAGCTGGTACCTTGAGCGTTTCACAACGATGCAGGACGTTCAACAAGAAAAATGAAAACGTACGATGGCATCTTTTGTACACTCATTACTTCTATAACACCGAACCGCCTCGTATCCTTTTGTTTTTCTTTCATTGTACTAATTTCTTTCTGCGCATTACGGCTGTTACGACGCCAAGTCCGTCTGCACTCTCGAATTTGAACTTATGCTCAGACCAGGGGCGGACCAGTTTAAATCAGGAAAATATAATTAACACTGTAGCAAAATAAATCTATCATATCGATCGGAAATACGATTTGACACATTCCATCTGAACACGTACGGTGCACAGAGAATGCAATAGCGAGTCAGCGTGCAAAACGCCGCCACACAGCGCTACCATAACATCTCAGCGATTTTTGCATAGCACCGAGTACGGAAAAGAGAAAACAATTATTAATTCACACAAACGAAGCAAATTTATCTGAAGCCCGCACACTCCGTAGGTGCAGTCTACCTAAGGTTATCAATAGACTCGACCATGTCATTTGTCGAAACAGATAAGACATTGGCAAAAATGGTTAGACTGAATAGGTGAATCTAACGAACGCAATTACCAACCGACGGTCGCACGCCTTCAATATCATTTCCATTTGTCACTGCTCACCTTGGACACAATTTGGGGAGCAACACATGTTTACGCCGCCGCCCAAGGTCTTCATTCAACGTGTAGTGCTGACCAAAATAAAATGCTAACATGACTCTCAATCGCTCACCGCAAAGTATACGATTTCGAAAAGGCGGTACTGTACGTCACTTGAAATAAAAACCCAAGCTATAAAAACGAGCGTCGTAAAAAAGAGGACCGACATTTTTATTCCCACCTCCGAACAAAAACGAGCGCCACGCACTGCGTCACACAGCGCAGAGGCCGGACTCGGCCACACTGAGCTGACTGACACGAGACATACCAAGCGCGCGCGAGGGAGGGAGAAACTTCCTCCGTCGGAGAACAGCGTCACACGACACGTTTCGGGATCTATTTCACGCAGCGGCTACCGCGGGCCTTTTCTCACTTCGATACTGGCGCCATCTAGAATTCGCGCGTTCAACCATGTCGCGAGCCGCGCGCCACCTGGCGCCTGAAACGGACGAA
>JAZHYW010007021.1:0-56259 GCA_037355805.1 Ixodes ricinus
TGCCGGGCGATGGTTTCGCTCCGTCGAAGCGAAACCGTCGCCACGAATTTTTCGAGCAAGCAGGACGTCTCCGGTCTTAAGACGCAGTCTCCATGGTGGGAGCACTTGCTACTGTCCTCGAACTGGCAGATAAGGTAGGCCTAGCTAATGCGCTGCAGAAGCGCCAGGACTTCATTCAAGAACGAGAAGGCAGGGATGCGCTTCGGGGATATTCTTTGGACGAGTCGGTGGAAAGGAATTCGCCAAATGAGGAGCTCGGTACCGCTTTCGTACTGCCGCACCTCCCGGACGCGCACGGACCCTGGAACGAAAACCATCCGGAACTAAAGTGCATGGGAATGTAACCAACTGTTACATAGCAACGCCGTAGTGCTGTATTCCCCACGTGAGAATACGATTCCCAAGTCAACGTTGACGCAGTATTTGTATCCAATCCGTGCTGGCAGGATGTAGGTTACATTAAGAAAAACTAGCACTAACACCCTTCGTTATCGAGTGCACACATTTATGCAGGGTGATTCTCGAAACGTCACCCAAGTTGTAGATCCAGAAATACGGGTAGCACAGAAAAGAAGCGTATGTCGTATTGGTCTCTACTAAAGGGCCAATTGATAAAATTTTACAGCGTTCGGTTTACGCAGAGTACGAATTACTTCATGTAATTAACTTTTCCATTCCCTGAATTTATAGGCAGGGCCTCGGGAGAGGGCTTTGTGGATCCTCGAAAACACTAAATCACCATAATTTGAAAAAAAATAGAAGGCACGGGCAATATTTTACAGCGTTTCAAAAAACAAAAAAACAGCAAAGGCAGAAAAAAGAAAGAAAGAAACGTTCAGTTTTAATGTGTTTTAGGTGTCGGGTTTTACCAGAGTCACCGTTGCGCCATCCGTCCAGCGTGTCGCGTTGTGGTCTAGACGCGAAAGAACGGACACCGCACACGCAGTTCTATAGAACGAAAGACCCCTTGTTTGGGTTGTGCCGCAAACGCCTGACACCACACTTTTATCCGCCATATTTATAAAACTAGACACAATGCGAAAAAAAATATTGCTTGGAATTCAGAGACACTGGTTTAGCTAAAAGAACCACAATCCCGAATTAAATATATATATATATATATATATATATATATATATATATATATATATATATATATATTGACCGGATTACACACTTGCATCTGAGTAGTGTCGGCTGAGACAAGACCAGTCTTTAAGCGTCTTGCGACGGCTTCGGTCTCAGTTTGACGTGTGCATTTGTCCCCTTTGTTGTCCGTCGTCTCCGGTTAGTACCACGTGTAACGTTAAGCAGCTCGCCTGTTTAATAACCTTGTCATGTAACCTCCAATATGTCGTCTGCTTTCTTTTTCCACATTTCTGCATTTCACTTTCTCTCTGGACCGCAGACGTGAGCGTTTACAATGTGCCGTGTTCTGCTCCCGCCCTCACCCCACTACCAACTGTCCTCCCTCTTACAATTTCGTCCGTGCAGGAACAACAAGCAAACTGGTAAAAGAAGGCGGACGTTGAAACGAAGGATAGGAGTAATCCTTGATGATGCCACCCTTAATATATCCACCGTATGGTCGCCGACAGTGGAAGGCAGGGCATGATGATTCCTAAGCACCTCACTTTTGTTGCGCAGCCAATGACATTGCGCCATCAGCTGATAAGGACGCCGGAGAACCAATCGCGCGGTGAGACGCATGGCCAAGCTCAGCCACGTTCCTCAAGGCTACGGTGGAATTGCAGAGGTGAGTAAAAAGCAAGAAAAAAAATTCTAAGAATTCAATAATTAAATGGCAATAAGGTATTACAGTAATAACATTCTTAAGACAAATTTAAAAACAACATCGCCATGAAATAAAATTACAACCGACGGTGGAAGGTGGTTTCAAGAAAGCACGATTCGTGGTATGAATGCGTCGCATTCGAAGGCGAATTTCGGCTCATCACGTTCAGTGATTCTACTCCTCCGCCGAATGCGGCAGAGACATTTTTATGCGCCATCATGATGAAAATAACTCGTAGCGTGGCGACTTGTGTTACCTATCCTAACGACACGCAAACTGAGCTGCGGTAAATTGAAGGATATTTAGCGGCATTGAGACTGAGGGGCTAAATCTTCGGTGGCAGACGGTCAAAGCGCAAACGAACGCCCGAAAAATCCGAGAGCGGGCGCCAAAATTGAGCGTTACGGATTGGATGGTTTCGGCTGAAGACAGTCAACAATATTTATACTGACCTTAGATTGTCTCTTGTTTGAGCCAACTTGATTAGGATTTACCTTAACTATAATTTGTAAACAAAAAGTACTTGCTAAACGCACATGTTTTACGTTTTCTTTTTAATATTTTTATTTTCGATAATTTTCTTTTACCATTTTTAGAGGCAAACGGAAGCCTTTCCGAAAACAAGCCTAGCCTGCCAGGTATAAACGAAAAGCTTTGAGGGACGGGCCTTGGATAGGTTCCTTGTATTCAATGTAAACAAATGCACAGTAAGTTATGAATTATAACTGTATGCTCAGAGGTCCTTAAAAGGACTCCCAATATCACGTGGTTGCGCTCCAAAGTACTCTAAAAGCCATGTTTAATTGCCTCAAAAACTGCTCCAAATCCCAATTTTGCAGTAGGATCACGCACTTGTAGTAACTGCGAAACTCAGTCGGTCTGAAGCGATGAGTCTTGCTCACCACGTTAGTCCATTGGGGAGTGCGTGTTCTATGGATCTTGCCTGCTGTTGACGTCTGCCTGGTACGGGCCATCTGGAGGAGGAACAGCCCGGACAGTCTGAACATTTCTAACCGTAGACTGGAATACCGCCTTTTTTGAAGATACAGCCTCAAGGCCACGCCCGTTGACAACGCGTCTGATTGGCTGGTCTACCTGGGGTTTACCCCGAGACGACCCTAAGCTGCACCAGGTTTGGCTAGCGGACATTAAAAATGAGGTCACCGGTCTCGGTTCCTCTGCGCCAGGACGGAGTGAACGTACTCACTGTTTCAGTGTTTCGGGGGAGCGTAAATAGGTCAAGGCATTTGAACCCTAATTTTGAGCTGATTGTATTACACGGAGAATTTTTGCTTCACTCACTATGTTGAGTAGCCTACATTTGATAGCTGTGATGTGCATCGCTGTTTCAATAAAAGGTGTTTTTTGTGTTTTTGGACGACGTTTATTGAAGGTGTTGTTCTCGAAAAGTAAAGATTAAGGTTTCTGGGTGTCCGAACAATAGGTGACCCCCTTATGTTTTGTCTTATTTGTTTTTACTTTCTCATTGTCTTTTTATAGTTCTTGGAGAAGGAAGTACACTTCTGTCTGTTGCAATGACGACTTTCAAAACGCCATATAGGATCTGGATGAAAAATTGGCACCGACCTTCACAATTGAATACCTAAATCGCATAAAATTCAGTTTTTAGGAGCGTTTCTTTTAATTGTTTGGAAGACATTACACAGTCGTTCCGGCAATAAAGAACTGCTATTTTTATAAATTTTTCAAAAACTGAATGTTGCTTGAAAAGGGGTGGGGGGGGGGATGAAGGCAGATGAGAAGTAAGGGAGGAGGAAGTGCGCTGTAGAAGGCAGGGGGAGGCTGACTGAAAAAAATGAGAAGAGGGAGAAAGCACTGCAGAAGTTTGAGAGGAGAGATTGGGAGACGGAATAGAGCAGAGAGGAATAGGGGAATGAATCGGTGTGTTACGATACGTATATTTCCTCGCTAAATTTAGCTGGTAAACTGGATTGGTGTATAGGTCGCGTGATGTCGATATCCTTCGCTAAATTTGGCGGGGAAACTGAATTAGTGCTTAGGTTATGTGACATCAACTTCCCCCTATATTTTGCGGGGATATTTAATTGGTGCATAGGTCACGCAACGTCAACTTCCGCGTTAAATTTAGCGGGACAAATGAATTGGTGTTTAGGTCATAATACTTTATGTTCCCGCTATATTTGGCGAGGAACTGAACTGACGTAGAGGTTACGTGACGCGAATTTCCCCACTGCTTAGGTCCCGTGAGGTACCTTGACGTCAATTTTCCCCTAAATTTAGCGGAACATGCGCGGACGGATGGTCGGACAAAATGTTTCCATTGGGGGTTCCTTTGAACAGCAAATAATGCTTGACTAAGTTTTGTAGCTGAGTTTGAGACGCTGTCTTCTGGCGGCTGTTCGCGGTAGCAGATAGAGGTGACGGTTTTGTTGACCTCGGATAGATGGCGCCCCTAAAACCCCGTATAATAAAAGTTTTGTCCATGATATTATGTTTTTGATTCATTAATATGTATGTTGGAACGACAAGGTTTATAGAAAAATTACCTTTTATCCAGCAGGTATTTGCACACCTTGCTATCCTTTTACAAGTCCCCCACTGACGTCACGCCGCGTGGTTCTCGTGGCCGCCGCTCGCCGCTGCATGTCGGTAAATATTCTAATTTTTGCGTCGCGATTATGCGACGGAATCGCGAAATTTGGAAAGAAGGAGATGCGTTTTCTGTCCTTTGTGACAAATGTAACTGTAAATGTAGTCTTTATTTCCGACGAAAGAGAAGTATGGAGGGCTGGGATAAAAGAAGACAAACTTGTCTTCTGACCTGACCCCAGCCACTAGTTTTTTTACAACACTCAACAGAAAACAAAACAAACACTGAAATGAATTCTAGTGCCAACGGGCATATGTAGAAAATATAAATGAATGCAACTCAAAAGCCGGGATACGAACTGCAGATTATGAGAGACCTAAGATATATGTTACAAGGTTATCTTTGAATGTCCGAAAGGAAGCGTTGTTTTGCACCATTTGAGCTATGGTAGGGTGTGTATTCAATGTGTCTGGAATTATACATGAAAGTTGCTGGAAGATAATTTATACGAGCTTTGCCTTTTATGTAATGACTCCATCGTAGACTGTAGTTTCTGTTTTTTTTTCTTTTGGATACCTCTTAAAAATATTGATTGATTCTGTCTGATCTTGTTATAAATATTGGTTGCTATGTTTACGGTCATAATTTGCTCTACAGTGAATATCTTATACTCCGAAAAAAGTGGCATTGAGTGATCATACATCTGAAGGTTTGCCATAAATCGAACGGCCTTTTTTTGCAGTATAAGTAATTTGCTGATATTAGTTTTTGTAGTTGTATCCCATACAGTTATACGATATTGCAGTCGTGAATAAAAAATGTATACTACAGCTGTAACTTTAACCACTTTGGTAAATATTTCCGGAGTTTATTTAATGACCCTATTGCTCTTGATATACATGTTCTCATTTTCTCAATATGGAGAGTTCAGCTAAGGATTTCTTCAAACAAGACACTTAAAAGTTTGTGTGTTCTAACGCGCTCAATTTTTAATCCTTCGGAACAAATGTATAAGTCGTAGGAAACTGGTTTAATCTTTGATTTAAAAATAATATATTTTGTTTTACTAGTATTTAGAAGCAATTTATTATATTTTAACCACACAGATAAATTTTCTAGCCAGTTTTTGGAGACTTGTTCGAGGTGAAGCAGGTCTCTACTTTAAAAAAAGACGTTCGAATCATCAGCATATAAAATAAAATCGCGTGATTGAGGTATAGTCATAATGTCGTTTACATATAAAAGAAATAATAAAGGCCCAAGAATAGAGCCTTATGGAACACTGTATCTCATGGGTGCCAACTCTGACTTAAAACTATGTAGTATTGTATATTGAAAACGAGATGATAAGTAACTATGATTTATTTCCAGCGCATTCACTCTGATTCTAAACGACTCCAAATTTTTGTAGTAAAATTTGGTGCTTGAAAAAAGGGGGATCGGTGGCCGAGTGGGCTAGCGCACACCAGCTCGACGCGCGTGGAGCGAAAGCTCGCGCTGCAGAACCCAGAGATCCTGGGCTCGAGCCCCACCCCTGCCCGTTTCGATCTGGATGAGCATCGTACCGGCGTGCGGTCGTGTATCACTACTGCGTGGTGCACGTTAAAGACCCCAGGCTAGCGGTTGTACTGCACTGGCTAAATTGCTCATCTACAGCGAGTGACTCGTCCCACTTCAAATGGCCGACCAACTACACGCTGTATAAACATCCCCACAACCAAACCCAATTCCGGTTTCCCTTGGTACCGCTTTAAATATACTTGGAGCACGTATTTAATCTATATCTTGGATAATTCACAATCAACATTCAAACAAGTTTTATAATCTACAATAAAAAGTTGAACGCTTACGACTTTCATGTGGAAGAAAACTAACCAAACTTCAAAGATTATCCTCTGGATGCACTATTTAGATTCTTCCAAAACCTGATTATTGTCTCGCATAAACCTACAGTTCTGCAACAATCACAATAAAAATATATTTAATTCATTGAAACTACAAAAGGTACCAGAGTTAATATATTTGGCTGCAAGGAACGGAAATGAAGCAGTCTACAAAAAACTTGCCTTTCGCTCATTCCGTCATTCTACCAGTACTCTGACTGCAAAATTATTGAAGAGCCGTATCCGAACAGGTGTTTTCACATTTTAATTTTTTTCAGACATACTGCTGAAAACTGAACCATGCGTGGAAAAGGCCAAAAAATCGTATTGGATATAATATATACAGACATCTGGTAAAATGGCAATGCTTAAACCGGTAGAGAAGAAAATAAAAGCATATCACGGTGAAGCTCGTACATTCAATATGGGTAGATGATAAACAACGGCTGGTTCAACAAGAAAAAAATAGAACATATTAAGATACAATTCTATTAGTAAAATTCTACAACTCTCACAAATGGCAACCTCTTGCGGAAGCCGGTTCTATTCTTCAAAGGTAACCGAGGAAAAAAATTAGAATTATTTGTACGGCATAAGAAGGACATTATTCGAGGCAGTGAATACTTCTCACCCCGGGGGTCTTTAATAGTTTTAAGTACTGAAAGAATTCGATATTAAATCTGTTGTTTAATACCCAGAGCGAGAGAGTCAACTGAAAGGTGTATTTTGTGAAGAAAACGATAAAGTTTTATTGCCATACTTGCAACGCGAAATGGATTTCGTCATAAGCGTCCAACGTGTACTGGCTTATCGCATACATTTTATAGGCTGGCTCTGACAAAACAAACAAGGGTCTCCATAAATGTAGCAAAAAGACTGCGTAAAAGATGGCGAATTTCTGAAATATCGTTTTATTTCCCCATATGATGAAAGAACACTCCGCTTGCAAATTCATTCTGCTAACGTAACAGCTGCCAAAACCACTTGTACCTCCAACTTAAAGCAACCACGCTATAACTCGGTTAACGAGATCTGCCACAGCCAAAGCCATATGTTGCAATAGGGAAGTCTAAAAGCGTTTCCAGCAATTTTATATTTTTTTCTATTCCACGGTTTTATGCTTGAAGTGACTTTGGTAAAAATTATGCCTTTAGCGCATCTGCGCATTTGGTTAAACCCCGAACGTTTTTTCAGTACTGACCTAAATAAACAAACTGAAGATTCAACGCGTTCTCACACGAAAGCTGTACTCAGATATTAACGACTGATGATTCAATAGTCAGTAGGTCCAATTTTCGCAACTTTCAACTGCCTACAAAGTATCTTACTTTGAACTATCATCTAAATTCAAGACGAAAGGCCCCGCAAAATTTTGCCTAAGGGGTCGGATCTGGCATCTGTCGCTGTCTCGATGGCCAAAAAAGACAACAAAACAAATATAAACGAGGAACACCTAATAAATAATTCCAGTTAAGTAAATAAATTCAAAAAGATTTAGAGTAAAAATTTAAAAATAAATACTTAAAGGTGGACCAATAATATCCTCTACTTTAAAAATCAATATTTATATTTAGCTAATTATGACATTTCTTATGATTGGGACCAGAATGTCGAACGTGGTCCAAACCGAAAACCGGAACCGAACCGTTTTTCTTTTGTTGAAGTGGCACCGAACATAACCGAAATCGTCGCTGGCGTGTTGGAGCTGAACCAGAATTGAACCAGGAAAATATTCAACGATCACAGGCTCAAAACAGTTCAGCCTATATATATATTTTGTTAAATACCACGAACTCAATATGTATATTTGAGTTTTTAAGAACAATTGATACAGTATTTTTGCTACCTATTTAAACATCGTATACACAGAAGTGCAATGAATGAGAAACGGTAGAATTTCACAGCGGGTTTGTATCAGCACTCCAATTAATTATGTGACGTCATGGCTCATGGTGGTCACGTGACATCACGGCGTCAAGTCGTCGCGTAGCGTTACGTGATGTCATCACTTTACACTAAGCCAATGCAGCCAACGTTAATTTAGCGAGTGCATGAGCTCACGCGGCGTAACGCAGGACGACGTAGCCATGCGTCACTGATTGCATAGCGTGCGAGGTGCTCGCGCGGGGATTCCATGAGTTGTTTTTGGGTCGCCATGATGCCTGCATAAAGGTCACTGGTGTTTTGGGTCTCACGGTAGTCGGCTGCTTCATCCCACGTAACGTGCGGCTAGCCCAGAGCAAGCTCGCAACATGGTGTCAGAAGTGGTTCGCACCAGCAGCCGTCGCCTACCCTGAATGCCGTAGTCAAACCATGGCAGAGAACGAAGCTATCTCCGCCGCCACGGCACTGCTCCATCAGCCCTTCGGTGCCATGGGACTAACGCCTCCTCCGAACTTCGACTTCTCGAATCCCAGCACTTGGGAGCAATGGGTGCTTCAATTCGAAGATTACAGCTACGCCTCTGGACTTCATCGAACATCTGGCGAGGTTCAAGTAAGAACACTTCTCTACGCCATGGGGTCCCAGGAAGCACGTCGCATCCTCGATACGCTCACGCTGACTCCGGCAGACTGGGGATCGGTAGAGGTCATCAAGCAGAAGTTCAGGGACCACTTCATTCATCCGTTGAACGAGGTCTACGAGAGCGTTCGGTTTCACCGTCGAGTCCAAGAGGCTGGTGAGTCGGTGGACAGCTTTTACACCGCGCTTCGTACACTGGTCAAGAAATGTCACTACCAGTCCGCGGATGTGGAAGACCGTCTGGTGCGCGACCGCTTCGTCGTGGGTCTCCTGGATTCTCGCCTCTCGGACAAGCTTTGCCGCTGTCCGAAGCTAACGCTAGAGGAGGCAAGGCTCCAGGCGCGAATTCACGAGGACGCCGTGAAGGCTAGAACCGCGGTTTTCAAGGAAGAGGCGGATTCCCCCACGTGGTCGCCGAGGCGAAAGTCAAGAAAGGTCAACGGAAAAATCCGTCTTTCAAGTCTCACACAGGACAGGAGTCGTTCGCGTCTACTTCCACCGCGAAGAACTGCCGGTTTTGCGGGAGAGGAAGCCATCAACGCTCCGAGTGTCCGGCGAGACAAGCGAAGTGCCGCTACTGCAAGCGGCTAGGCCACTTTGAGTCAGTCTGCGAAAGAAGAGAGGCTTGAGCTCCATCCAACTGCACTCTGTCGCATCGAGTCGCCGAGCCAAGTTCGTCTGGGTGGACGTCAACGGCTACGCTGTCCACTTCAAGGTCGACTCGGGCGCGGAGGTGACGGTTCTACCAAGCTCCTTTCCAGGCGTTCCTCGACAACTTCAGAAGGTAGACGGCGAGTTGGCCGGCCCCGGGAACACTTCTCTGCAAGTCCTGGGCACCTTCGAGGCAACCTTACGCTGGAAAGACAAGTCCTTTGTCGAGCAGATCTACGTCATGCCAGCGCAAGACCCTCCTCTTCTAGGCTTCCTGGCCATTCAAGCTTTGGGAGTCGTCAAGTTCGTCGACAACGTGTCCGGCCCAGAGATGCTTCTGGGAAGGAATTTATTCAACGGCCTTGGAGAACTCAAGGAAGAGTACGTCATCAGGCTGCGTCCTGGTGCTCGACCGTTCTCACTCAGCGTGCCGAGAAGAATTCCCATACCGCTTCACGACGTTGTCCGAAAAGAGCTCGAGAAGCTTGAGTCCGATGGCGTCATCAGGAAGGTGAACAGCCCGACGGACTGGTGTGCGGGCATAGTCGTCGTCCCCAAGGCTTCAGGAGACTACCGGATCTGCGTTGATCTGACTCGTCTCAACGAAGTTGTGCTTCGGGAAAGGCACATTCTGCCTTCCGTTGAGCAAATCCTGGGATGTCTTGGACAAGCCAAGATCTTTTCGAAGCTCGATGCCACCGCTAGTTTTCACCAAGTGAGACTTTCAGAAGAAACCCAAGAGCTTACAACCTTCATCACGCCGTTTGGGAGGTTCTGCTTCTGTCGTCTTCCATTTGGAATCTGCTCAGCTCCGGAGTATTTTCAGCGACAGATGAGCCGCATACTCGAAGGACAAGACGGAGTTGTCAACATGATAGATGACATCCTGGTCTTCGGTAGCACGCAAGCAGAACACGACAGGCGCCTCAAGCAGGTGTTGAATCGTCTCGAAGCGGCAGGTGTGAAGCTCAACAAAGCCAAGTGCGCTTTCTCCGCCGAGAAGGTCAAGTTTCTGGGTGTTCTGGTCAGTTCGGCAGGTATCAGCCCAGATCCGGAGAAAATTCAGGCTTTGGCAGACTTGAAGGCGCCGACAGACGTCAGTGGAGTCCGAAGGTTGCTGGGAATGGCAAATCACGTCGGACGTTTTCTTCCACACCTGTCGGATGTAACCGCACCGATCCGGGCACTCCTGCAGAAGTCCAGCGTGTGGTACTGGGGTGCCAGTCAACAGGCCGCCTTCAACCAGCTGAAGAGTATGCTTAGCTCAGAGGCCTGCATGGCAAAGTACGATCCTTCGTACTCCACGACGGTATCTGCCGATGCCAGCTCCTACGGCCTCGGAGCAGTGCTTCTGCAAGATCAGCCAACGGGAGAAAGGCGTGCTGTAGCGTACGCGTCCAGGTCTCTCACGTCCACGGAGCAGCGATACAGCCAGACAGAAAAGGAAGCTTTGGCTGCGACGTGGGCTGTAGAACGCTTCGACCAGTTTGTGCGAGGCATCAAGTTCGACATAGAGTCCGACCATCGCCCTCTCCT
Source organism: Ixodes ricinus (assembly GCA_037355805.1). Lineage (NCBI taxonomy): Eukaryota > Metazoa > Arthropoda > Arachnida > Ixodida > Ixodidae > Ixodes > Ixodes ricinus. The sequence continues at coordinate 10,961 of JAZHYW010007021.1, forward strand.
CACACTCTTGGGAACCGCTGAACTTGACTTGATCCCTCCACGTATCCAGCGTCTGCGGATGCGTCTTATGCGATACCAGTATCGTATGCTCTACGTCCCAGGCAAGCTTCTAGCAACTGCGGACACCCTTTCTAGAGCTCCGCTGGGAGCCGCAACCAAGGAGCACCAAGGTCCAAAGGTCGATTCAGTGGAACTTTTTATCAGTGAGGTCGTGAAAGGATTCGAAGACCTCACATCGTCTCGACTGGAGAGTCTTCGCCAACACCAGGCGCAAGATGGTGTTTGCGCAGGGTTGCTTCGGCTGTGCGAGAGTGGCTGGCCAGAGAAGGTTTCAAAAGTTCCGAATCATCTGCGTGGCTACTGGAAGGTGCGCGGCAGTATCACGGTCTACGACGGACTACTGCTGAAGGACCGCTGCATCATCATCCCTCCTGGTCTTCGAAAAGACATGCTCCAGCTCATCCACGAAGGCCATCAAGGCATCGGGCGCTGCAAGGCAAGGGCCCGAGACGCGGTGTGGTGGCCCACCGTGAACAGCGAGATTGAGCAGCTCGTCACGGGATGCGAACGGTGTGCACAAACCAGGGTGCAGCGCTCTGAACCGCTCCTCTGTACGCCCACACCAAATCGTCCTTGGCAACGAGTCGGCATCGACTTATTTGAACTCTCTGGGAGGCACTACGTCCTCATCGTGGATTATTACTCCCGTTTCCCCGAAGTGGTGAGCCTGACCTCCACATCGTCCACAGCCGTCATCGCAGCGGTGAAGAGTTCATTCGCCCGCTTTGGCATTCCGGACGTTGTGGTTTCGGATAATGGGCCCCAATTTTCTTCGCGGGAATTTGCAGCTTTTGCATCGTGCTACGGTTTTCACCATGCTACGAGCAGTCCCAGATATCCTCAAGCAAACGGGGAAGCCGAAAGAATGGTACGGACCATGAAAGAGCTGTTCTTTAAGTCACAGGATCCGCACATGAGTCTTCTTGTGTATCGGGACACGCCGGGCATCAGCGGGTATAGTCCATCCCAGCTCCTCTTTGGCCGGCGTCTTCAGACCAGAGTTCCCAAGCTCGATGAGGCTCTGATCCCTACTTGGCCGTCACAAGAAGACTTCCAGCGCAAAGACAAAGCGGCGCGCGGACGACAACAACGTGACTTCAATCGGCGTCATCGTGTCCAGCGCCTTCGATCACTGTCCGTGGGGGAAGATGTGTGGGTGGACGATATCTCTTGCGCCGCCAAAGTGCTGAGTCCGGCCAAAAGACCACGCTCCTATGTGGTGGAGACTCCGTCGGGAGTCATCCAACGCAATCGTCGGCACTTGGTGCCATTTGATGCGTCAGACTCACAGCAACAGAATGCCGGTCCAGTGCAAGAGACATCGGGAAACTCTGGCGTCGTGGCTCAAAACAGCGAGGAATCAATGTTGAGTCCTTCAAGCCGTAACGCTCATCGTCCACCACAGACGGTGTCATCTGACGATGTTCAACGCGGTGGTGACGGTGACAGTGCACCACCAAGAACGTATTTTACGCGCTCTGGCAGAAGAGTGAAAGCGCCCGTGAAGTTGAACTTGTAGACATTTTCGTAGCGGTCGTCTTTCACTCTCAGAAAGGGGGATGTAGCGAGTGCATGTGCTCACGCGGCGTAACGCAGGACGACGTAGCCATGCGTCACTGATTGCATAGCGTGCGAGGTGCTCGCGCGGGGATTCCATGAGTTGTTTTTGGGTCGCCATGATGCCTGCATAAAGGTCACTGGTGTTTTGGGTCTCACGGTAGTCGGCTGCTTCATCCCACGTAACGTGCGGCTAGCCCAGAGCAAGCTCGCAACAGTTACTAGATCCCGTGGCGTTGTTGAGACCGTAACGTCACGGAAATCATAGATTGCAGCGTGTGGAATGGTGTACCAGGACGCACTCGATTGTTTTGTGCCCAAAATCTCGACTGGGGCTCATGACAATCATAGCATCGGCCAACATTCGAGTAGTGGGTCATGTTCAATCAAAGATGCGAACAGACGAACTCTAACAACGATTTCTGAAGCTCAGCCCGTGCCGTATGCTTTGCCATTCCCTGAGCGTGGCTATGATGGACATGGGCGGTATACAACCGGAACAAGAGCACGCAGCGGCTTGTGCGATTCGCGAGTACAGGAGGAACACTTGTTTTTACCCTGTGACTGCCATTTGAGGGAGAAAAAAGCTGTGGCTTTTTAGCGCAAGTTATCAAGGTCAAGAACTAGTTCCAAGCGGCATATGTACTGGAAGAGCAAAGATCGTTGCACGGCCGCTTTAACATGTACATAGCAACGAGGGACTTGCATGCTTCCTTTACTTCTGAAGCGCTAGAATGCTGTCGCGAAGTATAGAGGTGTCGAAATGGCTAAATGTGATTATTTAACCGTACCGAACGCTAAGTAAAACTCACCAGCCTATACAAGGGGCTGGTGTGGGTTGTACACGGAAAGAGAAATCCTGGTGCCCTCAAAGGAACAGCCGACGTTTCACTTGGATACTTCAAAATCTAAGAAGCTAAGCACATTTGTGATACGCTGTATGGCGCTCTGATTCTCATGGGAGGTTTGCTCTCAATTTCTTCCCGACAGCTTCGACCACCTTCGTATTTTGCTTAAACTTCCGAATCTTTGGGTGACAGCAAAAATAATTCCCCGATGTATAGAGGACGGCCACAAAAAGAAGGGCGGTAGTTTCAGAAACATACTAAGTTAAGTGTTCTCCCCCTCCCCTTCTCTACACCCTCCCCCTAGTTAAGTGTTCTCCCCTCCCCCTAGAAAAAGAAACCTAAAAAATACAGGGCATGCTTTACCGTAACAATAAAGGACTCATCACCAAACACTCATCCTCACGCCGAAATGTAGCGTTAGCGGTCCGGACTAGATGCCGATATTTCAGAACTAACTGCTCCTCATTCAAAAGTTATGCGGTATTTTGAAGTTTTTAATGGAGAAAAAGGGGCCGACGAAGCCTTCAAGTAAAGGAAGTTGAATGGCGCCAGTTACCGAGAACAAACCGCATTTTCAGAGTGAAATTTTCAGAAATAACGTAACTTTTAACGCGACTGCGTTTAGGAGCTCGTGTCGCAGAAAATCCGGCGTCGGTGGGACCAAAAAGTCCCATTATGCCACGCAAGCAGCCACGCATAACGTCACGTGTGACGTTATGCGTTATTCACACGCTAAATTTGGCGGGAAATCTTTCTGCTAAATGTTGCGGAACATTTTCCCGCCAAATAACACGAAAAGTTGTCCCGCCAAGTTTAGCGAAAAGTTTTCCCGCCAAATTTAGCAGAAGCTTTTCCCGCCATATTTAGCAAAATCTTTTCCCGCCAAGTTTAGCGGAAACTTTCCCGGCAAATTAAGCGAACATTTTTCCCTCCGAATTAGGCGAAAAGATTTCCGCTGAATTTTGCAGGTCGATAGGCTCATGACATCACACGCGACGTCATGTGACGTGACGTGACACGTGATGGTACCGTTTAGATCACGCACAGAAACTTGCGCGGCTTAGGAACGAGCGCGGGTTTAAATGAGAAAGTTTTGCGAACGGAGACCAATAAAGCTACTGCGTCCCACTCTTAAAAGCGAAGCTTAGGCGTCCGCCAATTTTTGTATTACGGTTAGTTTCGTACCGCTAGGGCTCCATTTGGGCAGAGGATGAGCGTTCGGCGATGCGTGGTTTTGTTTTAGTGGTGGAAAATACACGTTGTAAATTGTATTAGGAAACGCTGCACAAAAGAGACCAGAGAGCGTGGTTCCGCAAACTACTTTGTACAAGCACTGGCGCCAGAAAACGCGCTTTTATGCTGCAGCACTTTTGCGCCGTTCTTCACAACGCCGCACCAAACAAGAATAATTTGTTCTCTCAAATGCATGGCTTGCACCGACTTGATATCAGCTACCAATTTTGTGGCCTTGCCGTTGATCGCATACCTTCTGCCGCATGCATTTCCTACCACCAACTTTGTTTTTCTCAACAAGAAAACTGGCAATGACCACCAGCATAAACCGACGACATCACGAGCAAGCCATTTATAGTAGAAACAGTTTAATTTCCCAATAAAATAAAGTTTTCGCAGGATATCAGCCAAGGAGACGGCCTTAACCGTCCAAGTTATGGAGTTTTCCAGTATAGACCAGTCTCACGGGTAATGTGACTAAGAAAATTTCATAACGCATGACTAATGAAGCACAGAGCTGTAAGGTGAGGGCCCAGATAAACGTGCACGTAAAACTGAATGTAACGGGAGCCTCCCCATGGCAGTATTTCGCGAAGTTTCAAGCTCATGCTGATGCCCAAGTGGGATTTGTATTAAGGATATCATTGCATATTCATGTTTTGCTTTCACTTAAACATCGCATATGGGATTTTTTTTAAATTATACACTGTGTATTTGCCTTCGAATTAATCATGCAGGCACATGGTTCATCTTTACTTTGCCTGTGACCAGGTGTTTCACAGTGCCGAACAGAAAACAAAGAAACAGGTTACAGGAGACCGGCTCAAAGTTGCCTTATTTTCATACGTGATTCAGAAACCCCGAGACGGGATGTAACGACACACACACTCAAAGGACTCAAACACAGCTGAAATTTTATTTTCCAGAACCCAGTTAAATAGCCAGGTTTTAACTAGGTTTCGGGAAAATAAATTTTCAGCTGTGATTGAGACTTTTGAGTGCATGTTTTTTAATCATGTTTAATATACACCAGATCGCTTCCGCCCTAACATTTATTTCATTTATTTTCAAGTAGCGTCCTCCCGTGTAGGCCTCAAGCAGTGATTCGAACTTCGTACAGACAAATTTCGGGGAAGTTAAATTTTGATTTCTTTACTAGCCGCAGATTTAACAGCGTCAAAAAAGAGCCTATCTTGTTGTTAAAGGTGTACATTGTAAGTGACTGGATTCCCCATTACTAACAATGTTCTGAATATCTTTATTGGCGTTCTTATCTTGTGTAAAAAATATATTGGGTTTTGTGTATGTTTATACAGCCTAGAACTTGGTCTGCTTCAACGGGCGACGAGTCTCCCAGCTGTAGATAAGCAATTTAGCCAGTGCAGTACAACCGCTTGCCTGGGGTCTTTAACGTGCACCACGCAGTAGTGATACACGACCGCACGCCGGTACGATGCTCATCCAGATCGAAACGGGCAGGGGTGGGGATCGAATTCATGATCCCTGGGATCTGCAGCGCGAGCTTCCGCTCCACGTGCTCCGAGCTGGTGTGCGCTAGCCCGCTCGGCCACCGATCCTTTTTATCTCGTGTGGGCAGGTTTACCAGTATTTTCTAGAGCCTTAAATACATTTTTTTTTATTTGGAAGTTCATAAACAAATACGTGTGCCTGATATATAAAGCAAATTTCAAATATAGAAGCCTGTTGCTTTTTTTATGTCATGGACAGCAACTTTACGTGTCCGTGGGCTAGTCGAAAAGAAAATACACAGGAAAGCGCGGTGGAACTATGATGATCTCTTGGTCATACACTCAGATCTAAAAAGGCACTAAGCCACTAAGCAGCCGCTACGTCAGATAGTGTCAAATACTACTTTGTTCTATACAACCAAAAGATCAATTAGTAACAGCGTTGTCTATTTGCAATTGAATTAGCTAGTATCTTGTCAATGACCGAACTTTACCTAAGCCAAGCTAAACCATATTTTTTTTTCTGTAAAAAAAAGTCCACTTGTTTATGCATAGCTTCAGACCAGCTTCGACCTGATTCCGAAGGCATGTGCATATTTGATTGATTCATTTTTGCATGATTGTCGCCTACAACATGGCTGAACGTAAACAATGTTCGTTAGAAGAACAAGTGCCGTGATTGCCGTTGAGCGTTTTTATAAAATAAATTGACTGAACAGACTTATCCAAGAGTTTTGATGCATTTAGAAAGCGTTTAGAAAGATTTTAGTTTGCGTAAATAGCGTGATGTATATCTTGTGAAATATATTTTACAATACATATCCGGACGAAGCGGGCATTCCATAATTTTATGTACCGTAATAACTAAGTACTTTATGTTAAAGGGGCAGTGCAACGATTTTAATCTTGAAAGAATTGGCAGTTTGCATTTTTTACACTGTTTATGCAAGCCCAAGTGACCAAAAACGCGCCACCTTTCTCCGAAAAACTGCTATTCTGCTGCGTAATCGTAAAGCAAAAAACCAATCATTTCCCGATCTCTAGCCGCCTGTGGCGGTTACGGGAACTAAAATGACAGCGTCTCTGGGGGATACGCGGAAGTAAACAAACCCTGTCCCCCTCCGCTGCTACACTCGCCGTCAGCCCCGTGGCGAACAGTCCTTTGTGTCGATCGCTCGCCGCGACCTTCGATGATGCTAATCCTTTAAAACTCGACAATTGCGGGGGAAGCTTCTGGGGTCTCTGAACGGAGGACCCAAGGGGAGAGGGGAGAGGCACTTTGACCTTTGATTTGTTTCATTTTTTTTAAAACTAAAACCAGCGCTGTCGAGAACATACGATTTTTTGTTTTTTGTTTAATAGGTGACGCAGATTAATCTCCGCAGTTAATTGGCCAAAGTCTGAAAATCGTTGCACCGCCGCTTTAATAGTTCAATCGCGATTTAACTTTAAAGACTGTGAAAGTAAGGTCAATCAATCAATCAAATCTTTTTTATTCTCCAGAAATTCTGGAGGGGAGCCTAGGCAAAAAGCTGTTCAAGAACAGCTTGACTGGGCTCAGGCTCCCCGTTTACAGGCAGCAGCATTCAATAGAGAAACAAAAAAATGGATACACAGTACGCACACATATAGATACATAAAAATAAATACTACAATTCATTTAAAAATTGAAAATACAACGAAACCCAACTAAATGAAATACGACAAGATGTCTTTCTTGATAGCCGAATACAGATACATGAAAATAAATACTACAATTCATTTAAAAAATTGCAAAATACAGCAATAACCAACTAAATAAAATACGACAAGATGTCTTTCTTGCTAGCCGAATATATATCTATGTTCTTGCTGAGACATGTATTTAACAAAGATGGAAGAATATGGCGCAGGGATTGCAGATTATAGTTTGTACGTGACCGAGGGATAGCCCAAAACTCTGTACGACGTGTGCTGACGATGCTGAGGTTTTCAGTTAATTGCGAAATACGGTACAAGAATTCAATAACTGATGCCGGTGCAAAACGAATGGAACACATTAGGCGGTATTCATACAAATGCTTAATAGGAAGGATATTATACTTAGTAAACAGCGGTTCAGTGTGATCAAAATAATGTACTTCCGCAATGTGTCGTAAGACCTTTTTCTGGAGCAAAATAATTTATTTATATTTGTTTTAGTTGTAGTAGCCCAGATGAGATGACAGTAATTCAAATGGGACTGAAATAATGCGTGAAATATTTTTAACTTAATATGAAGTGGCAAAATACCACGACAACGAGCGAATACACCGACAATACGAGACAGTTTAGAAATCAAAAAGTTTACATGAGCGTCCCAGGTCACATGTTCCGAAAAGTATACACCTAATATTTTGTGCTGGTTAACGATTTCTATTTGCGAATTGCCAAGTAGAATTGGGCTATGAGTTAAGATAGACTTATTTACAGATCTAAAAATAATTGCTTTGCATTTCTTCGCATTAATCCTGAGCGCGTTAGCCTCCGACCATAAAAAGAAGTTCTGAAGAACAGAATTCGCGCGACATATTAATTCGTCGGCACTATCCGCAGAAAAAAAAGGCTTGTATCATCGGCATAAACGATGAACTGTGCTTGGTTATCAACGTTTACAATGTCGTTGATGTAAACATTAAACAGAAAGGGCCCAAGTATACTTCCTTGAGGTACCCCACAAGGAACGTCTTGAAAAGAGGAAGCATGATTATTAATGACAACAGACTGTTTACGATCTTTTAAGTATGACTCAATTAGCTTATGGGGTACGCCACGAACACCATAGTAGTCTAGTTTTGCCAGCAATGTTTTATGATTTAACACGTCAAAAGCTTTAGAAAAGTCGATGAACACGCCTAATGTAAGCAACCTTTTTTCTATACCTTGTAATATAATTTCTTTTTGCAGCAGTAAAGCTGTCTCGGTGGATTTACCTTTCCTAAATCCAAATTGAAATTCTGTTAATAGAGACTGTTTAAGAAAAAAGTCATTGAGGCGCATAAAGATAATTTTCTCAAGTGCTTTAGAAAACACAGGTAGCACCGATATAGGCCTGTAGTTGGTGACAAGGTTTGAGTCACCACCTTTATGTATTACTGAAACTTTAGCCAATTTCATATTAGTGGGAAATTTACCTGACGATAAGGACAGGTTATATATGTGTGTTAGGCAGGGTACGATGATATCCATCACGAATTTGACAGGTTTCAATTGTATTTCATCAACATCTGTGCTTTTACTGTTCTTAAGTCCTAGAAAAATGTTAAATATCTCTTGGTCGTCAGTTGGGGCTAGAAAAAAGGTATGGCTACTGCGCGTAAGCTTCAAAAGGGCATCGTCATTATAAGGTTTGGGCTGCAGATTTAGAAAACCCTTGTTGAAATATTCCGCCAAAGGCACACCAGACATAACTTGGCCATCAATTTTTAATTCGCCTATGCGAGGAGGAATCTTACTACGATTCAGGACTTCGTTAATCATTTTCCATACAATATCAGGGCGTTTTTTAGCAGCATCCTCGAACATGCGCTTATAGTACAACGTCTTCGCTTTCCGAAGTTCAGACGTTAGAACGTTCCGAAATTTTTTGAAAGTTAACAGTTTGTTGTTATCTCTCGATGTGAGAAACGATTTGTATAGGCGGGCTTTCTTTTGCATCATTTTGATGTGTATGGGTGTCACCCAAGGTTTTCTTATTTTATTGGTCACAGTTATAGTTTTAAATGGAAAATGTAAATTGTAAAGTCTTTGAAAACCATTTAAAAACTCGATATACGCATCATCTACATCCAGCTTAGAGTGAACTGAGCTCCAATTATGGTCCAAAACTGCATTTCTGAATGCCAGCAGGCAACTATCTGACATGTTCCTGAAGGTGACCGTAGCCTTTGCAACCTTTCTTTCCAGGTCATGATTAAACAGAGACAAAAAAATCGGAAGATGATCACTAATATCAGCACACATGGTTCCAGAAGCGTGTAGTTTTGTAATGCAATTCGTGATGAAAAGATCAATTGCATTAGATGTGGTGTGGGTGATCCTAGTAGCTGACGTAATTAAATTAACAAACCCATTTGAGCTGAGCACATTGGTGAGCTCAATAGTTTGAGAAGAATCATCTAGAACGTTAACGTTGAAGTCTCCTCCCATAACTACGCTAAACTTGTTAATCAAAGCATGTTCAAAAAAGTGATCGAGAAAAGCGATAAATTTTCCAAAGTCACCCGATGGTGGGCGATACAAAACAGTTACGATGCGGTTTCCTAATTTTAGGCTTAAAACCTCGTAGTCACTTGTTAGTCCTGAAAAAGTGTTCAACAGCTCGCATTTAAGGGAAGTCTTTACATAAATTGACACGCCTCCCCTCTCTTATCCTGACGGTTTAAGAAATAGTGTTTGTAACCGGGTAAAACCAACATGTCAGCATCCTGCTGATACCAGGTTTCTGAGAACATTATTATCTCAAATGACACGTGGCATCGGTTCAAAAAAGATGTTATAGCGTCATGTTTATTTTTTACAGATCGCGCATTCAAATGAAGAATACGGGTGAAATTACCAGCTAGCAGACACTGACTAAGGTCTTCAGGCAAGACAAGTTCAAAGTACTTCATTTGAGACGACATGCAAAAGATGAAAAGAATGACATAAGCACGAAGCTGGACTAACAAATCTTATCAACTGCAGCTTCATTATCAATAGTGATTACTGAAGCGCTTTCGTTCTTACGGGCAAAAATCTTGCCGTTCCGCACCCATACGAACTTCCAGTTACATTGGCGTTTTTTGCGATCGCCTTACCAAGAGTTCGCTTCAGGGCCCGGCAAAGATGCTCATTTACGAACACGGGTTCCTCCGAGCCAAGCCCTAAGGTTGTATTTGTAAGACGCATTTTCCTTGCTTTTACGAGAACAGCATCCCGTTTGCTGCGGCTCACGAACTGTACAATTATGTTCGATTTGCCAGAGTCCCGGGTTGGTACGCGGTGGCAAAGGGCAACATCAGCCCGTACAATAGGTTCTCCTATCGATTCACCCAACTTAGCAATTACATCAGTGAGGTCTTCGTTGTCGCTCCTTAAGACGCCTTTGATTTCAAGATTTACATTCCTGGAGTATTGTTCGGCTTCTGTAAGCCGATCCTGGCAGTCACTTAGGCGTTTTTCCATTTCTTCACATTTCCTTGAAAGAGCTCCATTTTCTCTTTTTAGTTCGGAATTTTCTTTCAAGACCGTTTCAAGCTTCTTTTTTATGTCCTCGAACTCAAGGTTGATAAAGTCCATGCCATCTTTTACTCCCTTAAAATCCGTTCGCATGTCACGGATATCACTGCGAATATCCCGTTCCAGGGTAACCCTGAAAATTTTCCATTCATTGCGAAGTTCGTCTTTAAGCTCATTTAAAAGTTTGGAAATTTCTTTAGACATTTCGTCTTGGTTCACAACAGCCAGAAAACAAACAAACACAGGCAAGAGCTGTGGCAGCAGCGACGGTACACTTTCTAAGGAGGAAGCAACAAGAAGTCGAGCAAACCTGCAAAGATGGTCAGGCTATAGCGTCGATGTTTCGTGCCGCCGCTGCTGCCAAATGTCTGGAAGACCGGGTGCGTCCTCCTTTTACAGGGCCGAGGCGCTGACGTGTGTAGATCCGTCCAATGGCACGCTGGCTTGATGAAGTGCGTGGTCACGCTGACAGCTGAGCCACGTGTCTGCAGAGCAGCGGGACGAGATGCAGCACCAGGGACGGGGATCGTGTTGCGCCAGCAGAAAGGCAGACTGCAAAGATGGTCAGGCTATAGCGTCGATGTTTCGTGCCGCCGCTGCTGCCAAATGTCTGGAAGACCGGGTGCGTCCTCCTTTTACAGGGCCGAGGCGCTGACGTGTGTAGATCCGTCCAATGGCACGCTGGCTTGATGAAGTGCGTGGTCACGCTGACAGCTGAGCCACGTGTCTGCAGAGCAGCGGGACGAGATGCAGCACCAGGGACGGGGATCGTGTTGCGCCAGCAGAAAGGCAGACTGCAAAGATGGTCAGGCTATAGCGTCGATGTTTCGTGCCGCCGCTGCTGCCAAATGTCTGGAAGACCGGGTGCGTCCTCCTTTTACAGGGTCGAGGCGCTGACGTGTGTAGATCCGTCCAATGGCACGCTGGCTTGATGAAGTGCGTGGTCACGCTGACAGCTGAGCCGCGTGTCTGCAGAGCAGCGGGACGAGATGCAGCACCAGGGACGGGGATCGTGTTGCGCCAGCAGAAAGGCAGACTGCAAAGATGGTCAGGCTATAGCGTCGATGTTTCGTGCCGCCGCTGCTGCCAAATGTCTGGAAGACCGGGTGCGTCCTCCTTTTACAGGGTCGAGGCGCTGACGTGTGTAGATCCGTCCAATGGCACGCTGGCTTGATGAAGTGCGTGGTCACGCTGACAGCTGAGCCGCGTGTCTGCAGAGCAGCGGGACGAGATGCAGCACCAGGGACGGGGATCGTGTTGCGCCAGCAGAAAGGCAGACTGCAAAGATGGTCAGGCTATAGCGTCGATGTTTCGTGCCGCCGCTGCTGCCAAATGTCTGGAAGACCGGGTGCGTCCTCCTTTTACAGGGTCGAGGCGCTGACGTGTGTAGATCCGTCCAATGGCACGCTGGCTTGATGAAGTGCGTGGTCACGCTGACAGCTGAGCCGCGTGTCTGCAGAGCAGCGGGACGAGATGCAGCACCAGGGACGGGGATCGTGCTGCGCCAGCAGAAAGGCAGACTGCAAAGATGGTCAGGCTATAGCGTCGATGTTTCGTGCCGCCGCTGCTGCCAAATGTCTGGAAGACCGGGTGCGTCCTCCTTTACAGGGTCGAGGCGCTGACGTGTGTAGATCCGTCCAATGGCACGCTGGCTTGATGAAGTGCGTGGTCACGCTGACAGCTGAGCCGCGTGTCTGCAGAGCAGCGGGACGAGATGCAGCACCAGGGACGGGGATCGTGTTGCGCCAGCAGAAAGGCAGACTGCAAAGATGGTCAGGCTATAGCGTCGATGTTTCGTGCCGCCGCTGCTGCCAAATGTCTGGAAGACCGGGTGCGTCCTCCTTTTACAGGGTCGAGGCGCTGACGTGTGTAGATCCGTCCAATGGCACGCTGGCTTGATGAAGTGCGTGGTCACGCTGACAGCTGAGCCGCGTGTCTGCAGAGCAGCGGGACGAGATGCAGCACCAGGGACGGGGATCGTGCTGCGCCAGCAGAAAGGCAGACTGCAAAGATGGTCAGGCTATAGCGTCGATGTTTCGTGCCGCCGCTGCTGCCAAATGTCTGGAAGACCGGGTGCGTCCTCCTTTTACAGGGTCGAGGCGCTGACGTGTGTAGATCCGTCCAATGGCACGCTGGCTTGATGAAGTGCGTGGTCACGCTGACAGCTGAGCCGCGTGTCTGCAGAGCAGCGGGACGAGATGCAGCACCAGGGACGGGGATCGTGTTGCGCCAGCAGAAAGGCAGACTGCAAAGATGGTCAGGCTATAGCGTCGATGTTTCGTGCCGCCGCTGCTGCCAAATGTCTGGAAGACCGGGTGCGTCCTCCTTTTACAGGGTCGAGGCGCTGACGTGTGTAGATCCGTCCAATGGCACGCTGGCTTGATGAAGTGCGTGGTCACGCTGACAGCTGAGCCGCGTGTCTGCAGAGCAGCGGGACGAGATGCAGCACCAGGGACGGGGATCGTGTTGCGCCAGCAGAAAGGCAGACTGCAAAGATGGTCAGGCTATAGCGTCGATGTTTCGTGCCGCCGCTGCTGCCAAATGTCTGGAAGACCGGGTGCGTCCTCCTTTTACAGGGTCGAGGCGCTGACGTGTGTAGATCCGTCCAATGGCACGCTGGCTTGATGAAGTGCGTGGTCACGCTGACAGCTGAGCCGCGTGTCTGCAGAGCAGCGGGACGAGATGCAGCACCAGGGACGGGGATCGTGCTGCGCCAGCAGAAAGGCAGACTGCAAAGATGGTCAGGCTATAGCGTCGATGTTTCGTGCCGCCGCTGCTGCCAAATGTCTGGAAGACCGGGTGCGTCCTCCTTTTACAGGGTCGAGGCGCTGACGTGTGTAGATCCGTCCAATGGCACGCTGGCTTGATGAAGTGCGTGGTCACGCTGACAGCTGAGCCGCGTGTCTGCAGAGCAGCGGGACGAGATGCAGCACCAGGGACGGGGATCGTGTTGCGCCAGCAGAAAGGCAGACTGCAAAGATGGTCAGGCTATAGCGTCGATGTTTCGTGCCGCCGCTGCTGCCAAATGTCTGGAAGACCGGGTGCGTCCTCCTTTTACAGGGTCGAGGCGCTGACGTGTGTAGATCCGTCCAATGGCACGCTGGCTTGATGAAGTGCGTGGTCACGCTGACAGCTGAGCCGCGTGTCTGCAGAGCAGCGGGACGAGATGCAGCACCAGGGACGGGGATCGTGTTGCGCCAGCAGAAAGGCAGACTGCAAAGATGGTCAGGCTATAGCGTCGATGTTTCGTGCCGCCGCTGCTGCCAAATGTCTGGAAGACCGGGTGCGTCCTCCTTTTACAGGGTCGAGGCGCTGACGTGTGTAGATCCGTCCAATGGCACGCTGGCTTGATGAAGTGCGTGGTCACGCTGACAGCTGAGCCGCGTGTCTGCAGAGCAGCGGGACGAGATGCAGCACCAGGGACGGGGATCGTGCTGCGCCAGCAGAAAGGCAGACTGCAAAGATGGTCAGGCTATAGCGTCGATGTTTCGTGCCGCCGCTGCTGCCAAATGTCTGGAAGACCGGGTGCGTCCTCCTTTTACAGGGTCGAGGCGCTGACGTGTGTAGATCCGTCCAATGGCACGCTGGCTTGATGAAGTGCGTGGTCACGCTGACAGCTGAGCCGCGTGTCTGCAGAGCAGCGGGACGAGATGCAGCACCAGGGACGGGGATCGTGTTGCGCCAGCAGAAAGGCAGACTGCAAAGATGGTCAGGCTATAAGCGTCGATGTTTCGTGCCGCCGCTGCTGCCAAATGTCTGGAAGACCGGGTGCGTCCTCCTTTTACAGGGTCGAGGCGCTGACGTGTGTAGATCCGTCCAATGGCACGCTGGCTTGATGAAGTGCGTGGTCACGCTGACAGCTGAGCCGCGTGTCTGCAGAGCAGCGGGACGAGATGCAGCACCAGGGACGGGGATCGTGTTGCGCCAGCAGAAAGGCAGACTGCAAAGATGGTCAGGCTATAGCGTCGATGTTTCGTGCCGCCGCTGCTGCCAAATGTCTGGAAGACCGGGTGCGTCCTCCTTTTACAGGGTCGAGGCGCTGACGTGTGTAGATCCGTCCAATGGCACGCTGGCTTGATGAAGTGCGTGGTCACGCTGACAGCTGAGCCGCGTGTCTGCAGAGCAGCGGGACGAGATGCAGCACCAGGGACGGGGATCGTGTTGCGCCAGCAGAAAGGCAGACTGCAAAGATGGTCAGGCTATAGCGTCGATGTTTCGTGCCGCCGCTGCTGCCAAATGTCTGGAAGACCGGGTGCGTCCTCCTTTTACAGGGTCGAGGCGCTGACGTGTGTAGATCCGTCCAATGGCACGCTGGCTTGATGAAGTGCGTGGTCACGCTGACAGCTGAGCCGCGTGTCTGCAGAGCAGCGGGACGAGATGCAGCACCAGGGACGGGGATCGTGCTGCGCCAGCAGAAAGGCAGACTGCAAAGATGGTCAGGCTATAGCGTCGATGTTTCGTGCCGCCGCTGCTGCCAAATGTCTGGAAGACCGGGTGCGTCCTCCTTTTACAGGGTCGAGGCGCTGACGTGTGTAGATCCGTCCAATGGCACGCTGGCTTGATGAAGTGCGTGGTCACGCTGACAGCTGAGCCGCGTGTCTGCAGAGCAGCGGGACGAGATGCAGCACCAGGGACGGGGATCGTGCTGCGCCAGCAGAAAGGCAGACTGCAAAGATGGTCAGGCTATAGCGTCGATGTTTCGTGCCGCCGCTGCTGCCAAATGTCTGGAAGACCGGGTGCGTCCTCCTTTTACAGGGTCGAGGCGCTGACGTGTGTAGATCCGTCCAATGGCACGCTGGCTTGATGAAGTGCGTGGTCACGCTGACAGCTGAGCCACGTGTCTGCAGAGCAGCGGGACGAGATGCAGCACCAGGGACGGGGATCGTGCTGCGCCAGCAGAAAGGCAGACTGCAAAGATGGTCAGGCTATAGCGTCGATGTTTCGTGCCGCCGCTGCTGCCAAATGTCTGGAAGACCGGGTGCGTCCTCCTTTTACAGGGTCGAGGCGCTGACGTGTGTAGATCCGTCCAATGGCACGCTGGCTTGATGAAGTGCGTGGTCACGCTGACAGCTGAGCCGCGTGTCTGCAGAGCAGCGGGACGAGATGCAGCACCAGGGACGGGGATCGTGTTGCGCCAGCAGAAAGGCAGACTGCAAAGATGGTCAGGCTATAGCGTCGATGTTTCGTGCCGCCGCTGCTGCCAAATGTCTGGAAGACCGGGTGCGTCCTCCTTTTACAGGGTCGAGGCGCTGACGTGTGTAGATCCGTCCAATGGCACGCTGGCTTGATGAAGTGCGTGGTCACGCTGACAGCTGAGCCACGTGTCTGCAGAGCAGCGGGACGAGATGCAGCACCAGGGACGGGGATCGTGCTGCGCCAGCAGAAAGGCAGACTGCAAAGATGGTCAGGCTATAGCGTCGATGTTTCGTGCCGCCGCTGCTGCCAAATGTCTGGAAGACCGGGTGCGTCCTCCTTTTACAGGGTCGAGGCGCTGACGTGTGTAGATCCGTCCAATGGCACGCTGGCTTGATGAAGTGCGTGGTCACGCTGACAGCTGAGCCGCGTGTCTGCAGAGCAGCGGGACGAGATGCAGCACCAGGGACGGGGATCGTGTTGCGCCAGCAGAAAGGCAGACTGCAAAGATGGTCAGGCTATAGCGTCGATGTTTCGTGCCGCCGCTGCTGCCAAATGTCTGGAAGACCGGGTGCGTCCTCCTTTTACAGGGTCGAGGCGCTGACGTGTGTAGATCCGTCCAATGGCACGCTGGCTTGATGAAGTGCGTGGTCACGCTGACAGCTGAGCCGCGTGTCTGCAGAGCAGCGGGACGAGATGCAGCACCAGGGACGGGGATCGTGTTGCGCCAGCAGAAAGGCAGACTGCAAAGATGGTCAGGCTATAGCGTCGATGTTTCGTGCCGCCGCTGCTGCCAAATGTCAGGAAGCAGCGGTATTTTTGGATGGCTATCCTCACTAACAGTTCTTCGATTCAGATAAAACGTTCTACTTGGGTAAAGAATTAAAAATTTGCTTTTATACACACGAAATTTTTATTCTAACCTAGTTTTTAGACACCTGCGTTTAAGTAGAAACATGCAAATTTCCTTGTGTTTCTTACTTAAAAAAATACAAGTGAATTGTACAAACGATAAAAGCCACTCGTTTCGTTGCGGAAGTAGCGCATCTTGCCAAAAAAGTCGGAAAGTATGATAAATATATAGCGGTTCAAAACGGTTTAAGCCAATTTGAACCATTTTTTTTGCTTTCCGGAGTTGAATTGGAAATAAACAGAAAGCCGCGAACCCGAACCCGAACGGGACGAAACAAAAACAAGCTACAGGTTGAACTAAAAGCAAGCTACACCTACAAGGCGTAGCTTGCTTTTAGTCCATCTTATGGCGGAAGCAGCACGACAGTTATTGCCACAGTGGTTGATTTGGGAACGAAAACTTACAAACACATTTGTTAACCATGACCTATTCTATTTATATCCCAAAAATTCTTCTCGCATATAATATTCCACAGGTGACAGGTCATGTAGCGGCAAGGTCGTGTTATGGTGCTGTCATGTCTACGTCGCCGTTGCTATTTACGAGGGGCGTTCATAAAGTTCGTATTATCGGCACACAAAATCGAAAAAACGGAACAAAACAGGCATCAGCATGAGCGCGCGTCCCTCTAGTTTCCGCACAGTGTAAACATCGCATGCTATAGTAGCTCGGAAAGCCGCTAGGGAGTCGAACAAAAATGGCACCGCCCTTCGGTGTCAAGCACATGCAGCGATCCGTTTTCTCCATTTGAAAGGAAGCAATGCCAAGGAGATTCATTCCGAGCTGGTGGCGGTGTTCGGGGACAACGCACCAGTTTATGACACTTGGGTTAAATGGCGCAGACGCTTTCAGTGTAACCAAATAAGAGAAAAGCATTTAAAGGACGGCGACAAAGTGATTGCTGAAGTGGAGTGATTCCTGAACACTCAAAACGAGGAGTTCTATAAAAATGGCCACCGGCATATGGTGCATCGCTGAAAAAAGTGGGCATCTTTTGGTGGCGAACATGTAGAGAAAGTCTCAACTCCTACTCGAGTTTGATTGCTGAATCTCTATTCCTTCGTTACAATAACATGAACTTTATGAACGCCCCTCGTAGACAATAAATATATAGTGCCAGACTAGCTATGTATCCACACTCATGCAACTGAGCAGTGAAAAGTATTGCTAACTGAAGCAGAGCATGGTAGTTGCATTTCTACCTGTACCGACCAGTAGATAACAGAAATGTTTTCGGCACATGAGATAGCTAGGTGCTCACAAGCGTCACCTATTTTACAAGCATGCTGAGAGAAAGAGGCCTGTACGACAAGCTGGAGCGGCTGCTGCAGGGCACGTTCACCATATATATGAGGACCCCGCATATGCGCTGCGGCCTTTGCTGATGCGGCCATATGCTGGTGCATATTTAACTGCGCAGCAGCAGGAATGTAATAGTATCATGAGTACAGTGCGCACGGCCGTCGAATGGGAATTGGCAAAGCTCTTTCTTTATTTTCATTTGTGGGCTTTAAGAAGAATCAGAAGCTCCTGCTACAAAAATGTGCCACAAATGTATCGGCTGGCGACAATCCTAACAAACTGCCACACGCGCCTGTATGGTAGCCAGGTAGCAATGGTTTTTGGGTTGCGGCCACCGTCCTTGGATGAATACCTGCGACAAGCCTGATTTTACCATGTAGATATTGATTATTACATGATCTGTATATGGACTCCTAGGGTTTCCCTGAATAAACCGCCCCGAAAATATGCGCACTGTGTGTCCCTTTACTCGGCTGTGTTTCCTTTGCACTGGGTAAGGATATAACAATGAGTTATTCAATTTGCCACTGGGATGATTGACCTTATCACTTGTTGGAGGGCCTCCTGTTGAGCCAAAAATATGCGTCTTTCTTCTGCCCGTTCTTGGCGCTCCCGCTCACGCTGCTGTTGCCATTCAGCAATCTCTTCGGACGTCATACGCATTTCTTCTGCCTGGACCTCACACTCTGCCTGCCACTCCCTGATCTGTTGCTTCAATGTTTTCTTTTCGAGCTCCAGACGCATTTCCTTAAGGCGAAGCCTGCGCGGCTTAGTTTCATTTTCTCTTTCTTACCAGCTGATTTCATGCTGGAGCCGCCTCTGGAAAAATGCCAGGTTGCTATCCGGCGCCTTCCTTCGAGTAGGACCTGCGAATAACAGAAAAGACAAGACCGTTACGTCAGTCATCATACCTTGTCCCCTCATAAGGAAGACGAAATAAATTGTGACTTCCATAAAGGTACATAGTTTATGCAATTCAGAACTTACCTCGCCTTCCTTGTTGAGCAGCAGATTCTCTGCTACAGTTAGGGAGCTGCACGTAGCGAGGCACTGGGGGCTCTTTGGCTGCGTTTGACGCGTTGATCTGGCTCGCTGCCGCTCGTGCATGGTGTTCCGAACACTGCCGGCGTTCTCGATGTTGCCTTCTGCAGGCCCCAGGTCATCTGTTAGTTGCTCTACGTTGTAGATTTGCTGCAGAGCCTGCGATACCGCCGTTGTTGTTCCCTCCAGCCTTGAAAGATACAAGACTTTTAGCGTATCATGAGAAATAACCCCTGAAAATAGCACTAAAGGTCTACATTTTTAGAGTTCAAGGATAACGGAAACTCTGCAGCTAATTTATAGACACAGTTTCGCACATTTCACACACTTGAATAGTGACCACAAAACGCAGTACGTACGATGGTGCTAAGACGCAATAAAACTAGCACCCATCAATTTCCCATTAATGCCTGTTGCAGTCACTTAGCTTTGACTTCACAGTATTTATACATAAGTTCACATATTATATTGCAACGAAATTTGCATCAGCGACATTTTTCGCTTGTCATATGCCAGTTTTCACTCCACATCAATAGGCTACTGCATCGCAAAAGGTACACACCATGACACAGTTAGCACCAACAAGTCATCGCCGGTTTCTTCTGTCTTTCTTTTACAAATAAAAATTGTTATGAAACTTACTCATGTGCTGAGAAGGTCCCATTTGGGGCACCAATTTCGGCGCTGAAACTTAGCATCCTCCGAATGATTGCAAGAGGATAATAAAATAAAAAGCGTGGCCGCAGTGTTTGCCCGAACAGAAACGGGCTGTGTACGTCAAAAGTGGCCTTCGAGCTAAATAGGGTGCTCACATGGGCTGCATGTCTTCGGGGGCGTCTGAAGACTGTCTTGGCCAACCGTGCAGACGGCCGCCGCTGCATCCCTGGCCGCAGACGCGTTGCACCTCTCAGCTGCAGCTCCGGCCCGCGCCAGTGGACGGGAACAGGTCGCCTTTTTTGTAGCCACTCTCTGATCTTGGATCAAAAATCTTTCGCAAAATCACTGTCATCTTGAAGAAGTTGACACTCTTCGTTGTATTTTTTCTCAGTGCCGGACCTGCGATAGTATCACGTAACGTTGAAACCCCGTTAGCTGACAGCCTGTGAAGCGCGCACTCAAAGGCCACATCTTTCAGGACCGTAGTTGGGTAACGAGGTTCGTGAATGAACCCGATAGAAGGCGTACTTACTTTTTTTTATTCGTGCGATCATCGTATGCAAACTGTGCCCGCCGCAAGTCGACCTGGTCGCGGATGGCCCGCGTCGAGAAATTTCTTCCGATTGCTTCGGAGACCCTTGCGACAATTGAGGTCCGGCTCCTGGAATCCTGGAATGGGTTAGCGGCGTACACTTCGCGTAGCATATAAATGTCGTCGTCAATCGAGAAGCGAACGCGCGCGGGAGCCTTACTTCCGCCATTTTCTTCTGGCCTTGGATCGGCTTCGACTCGTTCGGCCGTTTTTTTTTTAAATAGCGTACGCGCATAACTTAAACCCAAAACGCTAAGAGCGTCTAGGGTTCTGCGCATGCGCAATGCGACGCCCCAAACTGTTGGGGGCCCCAAATCGTTGGGGTCCCCTATTCTAAAACTCCCTAATATTTCAGTTCTACACTCTGTATTAAAGTGGCGATGCAGGCGAGTTTGTTTATGACTATATCGGGAGGCAACGCACACGCACACACACACACACACACACACACACGCGCGCGCGCACGCACGCACGCACGCACGCAGCACGCACGCACGCACACACACACACCCTCCTAAACAGGAGTAGAAGAGCGAAACGCGAATTGCCTGGGGCTTTTGAAATAATCAAAGCAGGTACAGTTAGCTGCTTCATCCAAACGTTTGCCAATCTGCATTAAAAAAAATCGAGTTCCTGAGTTTTCAGTGACTGTAGGTAAATGTGCTTCTCCGTTGTCTTTTAGCTTATCATTCCCGCGTGTTGCCTTGCGGCTTTTATTTTGTTGGTAATACGTTTTTTTATTGGTTGTTTTTTTATTATGGATGCTGTGGCTGATTTCTTGCGTTTCTTCAATAAAAATTTAGTTGTCAAACAGCGCTCATCCCGTCCACTTCTTCTGCTCGTCTTTGTGCTTTTTGCGCTGTTTCTTGATAGTGAAAATCTGGTTGGGACCCAGAAAGTTCACTAGGCATAAACAAAGCTCATAGAAACCTTGGCATGTTTACACGGGGCAAAAAAAAACTAAAGAAATTAATAGAACTAATGCTGGCAATACGCAAAATTTACGTCACAGGACACCAAGCACAAGATACATGTGAACGCAAGGAAATTTTAATATGCGTGGTTACCCCGATATACAAAGGGGTCTAGAATAGTAATGCTGGTGATGCAAATGTCCACTGATTAATATGAGAGGACTGTACTCACGACAGCAGATTTCTTTCGTTCTTTCTGCTATCTTCGTAAATGCGATTGGTGCGCTTTGCGGCTTCGTTTTTCTACGCGTGCTTATTTTTGCGCCGGTAGCAGCGGGCTTGCTGGAGGCGGGCCGCGGGCCGGACTTCATTGGAAGGACCGCAGTCGGCCAAGGGCCGATGGAAGAGCTCTGCGGTCCGAGTTTAACCCGAGAGCCAGGGTTTTAGAGACCCTTGATCTAGACAAATCAAGGTTATATAAACTGTGTGGTCGACAAGTTAAGGTTTCGACCGCAGAACTGAAATGTTTTCTTCTCAAACAAGGAGGCAAATTGATGCATGGGCAATTCATGATATCGATGCAGGTGAGACTACGTGAGAGCAGCGTCCGGCCCGGCCGTTACTGTCAAGTAGTCTGGCTTAGTGCAAATACAACTTGCACGTTATACCCGTCGCACACCGAACCCGGCCGAACAGCCCAGCGCAAAGGACTGACCGTGCCGTAAGCCCCCGTCTTTGCTTTGTATGTTACGCTGTGTGAGAACACTGGGAACTAACAGGATACGTTTAGTACATGAAGAGTTTTAGTATTCCGTATAAGAGCAAGCGCAAGTGCTGTGTGTTTGCGTCGGTGTTGTCTGCTCCACGCTGCCTATGCGCGTCGTCGCCATGCGCCAATTCACGACCGCAGTTTGGGCTCAACACACGCTCAGAGTGGAATACGCAACGCCAACTCAAACCGCACAGTGCTTTTCGTTCGCTCGTATACGATGCTAAGACCCACTATTATGTCAAAAAATGAACACCGGCTGAATCGGTAAAAATGCGGTGTGGGTGTCCTAGGAGTCTGATTTTGGTTACCGCAAGGGCAAGAGCGAGACATGATTTGCTTCTCACGGAGTACGCGAAGGCATCTTTCGAGTGTTTGTCTCCTAACGCGGGCGAAGAACGCGGTTCGCCTGCTATGAAGCATCATTTGCAGACGGACATAAACCGATAGAACGCCGTACGTTGTCTGCTCACAGACCGGAAAAGCGTTTATCGTCTGCTACCAGCCGAAGCGACACGGCGAAGTGTGATCAGAAGCAGGCTGAAGTTGCGATCGTTTGCTATTTCACGTTTGAGGCCATTGATAACCCGTGCTTTGTTTACAAATCTCAAGTTGTTTTGGTGCCATACGCTAGCTGACATCGAGCTGGTGGATGAACGAGAACTAAGGACATGCACTTTCAGATGCCGCGAGACCTCTTTTTTCAATTATATGTTGGTGCGACGTTTTCATTAAAATATTGCCCCATTGTGAACTCGAGAACGGGTCAAAAAACGTTATTGGCTGATTAAGAACAGGCTTAAGAACAAAACAAGAACACGCTACGTGCAATCAGCACTTAGCGTGTTCAACCGAGAACTTTCTCGCTCTTATCTTGACCAAATCGGACCCTGCAGACGCGATAAGCTGATGGGAACGAGATTGAAGCGAACCTTCTCCAATTCATGAACGTGGTCGAAGGGGCTTGAGGCTTGAAGGACAGAACACAGCAAATGGGATGTCACAGATAGCACAGACAAGGTTCGTAGAGCACATATTTAGAACACGTACCGCGCTATACGAGATACATAAAATACGCGTAATCACCTCACAGTATCACAGCAAATATATTACATACAAAAATATCACACATCAGCACATTACTGAAATTGTACAGTGAATTAGAGCGTAAAACTGTTCAATAGTTTTTTTAATTTTCTTCTAGTTCTAGTTTTAAAGAAGTGGTCGGGGAGTCTGTTAAAAATATATGAGGCACATAGTAAGACCGCTCTCGCTTACCATATTTTGTAAAACACCGGGGGATTAGAAAACGACCTGAGGGACGTAAATCTCTGCGGGGCACAAAGGGATGTTTAAATTCACTGCACCAGAAGTAAGAAAGCACAACACATAGCAAAAAATAGTGAATAGAAGTTAGGCAGTTGTAGAGCCTCAAAGATGTCCAGCTTCTAATGGAAGATCATAACGATAACCGACACTTCTTGACGAATTACTAAGAACGCGGTCAATTTTAGTTTGCTATAGTTTTGCACAGTAACAATAGGCACAGCATTATTATTAATATTATTATTACTAATATTATTAATATTATTATTAATATTGTTATTTTTGTTGATATTCAGTCCGATGCTAAACCACTGTGCCACGGGAGAAACCTTGCAAGATAAAGTTATGTCCAGTTTTCTGCCTCTCGCGCGCGTGTGCGGGTGGCAGGTCGAGGTGCTCCATGGACGTGCCGCAGTCTCCAAAAGGCCTGGCAAGAAGAAGGACCGGTCTGAAGAGAAAAGAGCTGAACGGATATGGGCGACGGACCGTGCACAGCCATGTTTATTTAGTGAAAAGGAACGAACATTTGACGTTTTGTTACCATCTATAAGGTGCGCCTCAATTCAATCAGCGGAACATGGTCTTCACAGGAGACATTCAATATGAGATTACATTTTGACGTTGTCTGCGCATATTGGCTTAATCGTGGTCCAACATTGGTACCAGTGAATGGCCCAAGATTTGATTAGGTTGCACTTTCAGCAAATGCCAACGGATTGCTGCAGCGTTCAAACGAAGCAAGAGGAAAAGCGCTGCCTGCCAAGCCGCCAGTCTCACCTTCAAACGAATCTTACTCCAAGTAATCAAAAAGGTACAGTTCCGCACTTTTACGATCTCATGCCCATTGTCATATACCCGTTCTTTATATGACGATTGGTAACAGTACAACTCATCGTGTTCGAACGTCCTAGTTTTATTCCAATCTGTCAAATCTGTATTTACGTAGAGGCAAACAACTACAAACATAAAGAATAAACTGAAGGATTGAACGAGTCAGAAGCAGAGAGTGAGTTTCCACAGGAAAATACAGTTAAGAGTAGCTTCCGACAATCTCACTCGGTTGCTATGTTCAGAATTACCTAAAAATTTGAGTAGGAATGAAACTCAAATAAAGACTTAGAAGGGCAGTTCACAAACACTAGCACCTCCATGCACACGCAGGTGCGAATTCTTACACCGTTCGCAAACTAAGAGAAGGTTCAATGTCAGCCATGTTGTCCTTTTCGAGCGGATTGGCCCTGTTTCCCTCCTGCTGCTCCGCTTTCTTTACTTATTGTTCTTTAAGCCAAATAAATGAATGAGTCGGTATCTTCCTAACGTCTTACAAAGTGTGAGTTCGGGCGACGCACCTTTGTTCCAGCTGAGCCCGGACTAAAGAAAGAACTAATATTTTTCAGTGGAAACTCCAGACGCACCCAAGCCCGGCTTATGATCAAAGGCAGTCACATTTACGGAGCGCTATGTTGAAACGTGTCATGTTTCACATGGTTTTATTCGCTAGACTTTGCTGCTCTCACTAGATTTATCTTAAATTACCAGAACACCATGCGATGCTGCTATTTATTTATTTAAGACGTATATCTACTCTTTCGTTCGCTCGTGGTTAAGGCAGTAGAAGCGAGCAATGGTATATTTTTCATTAACAAAATAAATACGACGCGGATATATACTAATCGCATTCGCGTCCAGTAGTGTGTTTTAGTGTAGTTTATGCGAGCGAACTGAAGCAGTGTTTCTTAGCGTTGGCATTGCGTGTTCCACACTGCGCTTGCACGAAACCCAAAGTACGTCTTGGATTGACGCATGGCGACAACGCGCATGCGCAATGTGGAGACGCAACACTACCGCTTTTCCTCCCTTTACGCGATATTAAAACTCTCCATTATCAAAGTTTGTACATCGCACGCTTCATTTGCGAGCATAGAGATATAAAACACTGCCAGAGATTTTTTTTTCCCTTGGCAACAGAACAGCCGCTTTGACGTCGCAGGCGTGTTGAAGCCTTGCGCCACATTTTCGAACAGCTGCCTAATGAGTTTTCTCAGAGTAACCTGATTGGCTAGAGCCATCGTGGTTCTTGCCGGAATGTTCTATTTAAAGAAGGATCATTGATCGGGAACACCAAATCGTCGTCGAAGACCTCTGCTTGCCTGGCCGCAGTTTCGAACGGAGGTAAGGATTCGTGCGTGTGTTCTACTCTCATGTAAAGCACATCGCTTCCAGTTAACAGGACTGCTACAGAAAACTGAAGTCCAATTCCATTACACGGTTTTTAAGGAACCTAAGCATTTTACAGACTTGTTCCAGGCAAAAAACTTCCGTCAGTTTTATATTACAGCTCAAACCGTCGGCACCTTAATAACATTAAACGAGGCGGTGTAAGTTTGAGTGAACATTCTTTATTGAGCGCCTCTAGTGAATAATTTTAAATTAACTTACTACACACGGTGACACTTAAGCGTGCAAGATTACTGGCAGCAGCAATAGCAGTTTTGTATTTCTTAAACCCGCTACAAGTTATGAGGTACGGTACGCAAAAAAAAGGAAGTCTGAATTGCCTCTGTGATGAGCTACAAATACGCCGAGTGAAACACGTTCTTGATATCATTTCACCTCCGTAACCTATATTTTCTATATTTATCTTTTGTTTGGGTTGTTTACTAAGAAAATCCAGGTAGCGAAAGAATGATAATAATACAATTAATGCAAAGGTGCAAGCGAGCTGGACAAGAATAACGATAATGCCTGGAGAGGGGAACAAATGACAAACACACAACTCCAAGACCCGTCTTAAATATGAAAAAAAGCATAGTTTTAGTAATTGTTTACTAATTCTCTGTTTTTGTTAAATCCTGGAGCAATTATTACGGACACATACGTTTCGAAATGGGAATAGTTGACTGCTACATTCTCATTTTTTTCTTCTGGGAAACGCCATAAATTAGTTTAATTTTCTTAGTTGAAGAAGACTACATATTGAAAAAAGCTTCGAGAACATAAAGGTAGTTAATAGTTGGCGTGCTCGTTTATTTTATAAAAGTGGAAAAACACTAGAACATGCCTTCAAAAAGTGTTTCTCCTTTGTATGTGCCTCTTTAGTCTTCAAACTGCGACGTATCAGACTTGCCTTCAAATAAGTGTTTACATTTATGTTAACGTAGATATAATTATTGTGTATTCTACGTCCAGTATATCTTCCTGTAATGGCCCACGGGCCGAGAGTATCTGAAAATAAATAAATAAATATATAAAAAAGAGCTTTTGGTCATCCATACTATTATGCTCTGTAAACATCATTAGGAATGTTTTGTAAGCAAAGTTTATTGCTCCTTTACATTATATTTGAGTCACTGCTTCTACTCTGTTAACATTACTGGACAGTCATGAGATAAAAAGCGCATCTTGCCATGTCTTCTGCAGGAAAGAATCCTAGGTCCTCTATTTTTCAGCCTATGCATGAACGATGTTGCGAATCGAAAAGCCATTGCTAAATTTGTAACTTAAGTTTATGACACAAGCGTGTTTTCGCTCCTCGAAGTTTAATATCAACTTGTAAATGCTGTTAACGTTACTTTGTTAAGGTAAGACCCATGGGCAGAAGATAATAGATTTTCAGTTAAGACAATGAATGTATTGTTTTGTTCGAAAATAAAGCTTTTACGCTCATATGTTTCATATTTTTCAATTGCGGTAAAATTTATAAATGTAGGTAAAAGTAGGTTTCTTTTTTAATATTCTCAATATTTTAGTATTTAGCAGCAGTATTTTCCAGTACAAAAGTGTACAGCAGAAAGATAAACGGAAAAGATAAGCGTGTGTTAATCTTTTTTTCTGGTCAGTCCAACAAGAGAAATAGGAAGCAACGTATGAATGTACATATGAAAACTCTAGATGAAATATTGGAGATGCTGAGTGTAGTTGATAAGTTGACGATGACCTTGTCGACCCACTTCTCCCGAATACGACTCACTTTCTCGCGCTAGCCAGTTGTGAGGCCGACGCATCGTAGCTCGCTGCTGCCGCCTTCGACGCTCGCGGCTGCTTTCTTGTGACTCGTCTTTTTCTTTTGCTTCTGGCACAAGCTCACCGATTTAACCTATATCTTTAGCTTTCCGCTTATCTATCCGTTTCCATCCGGGACAATATATTCTGCGATATATCTCCTCAAAAAGTTCTATGTTCTGAGGGCGTGTGGGCTAATACTAGTAAAGCGAAATACGACTTAAGAATGCGCCAAACTCTTCGACTAGAACGCGATAGCTGTTAGTGCATCACTTCGCGGTTTCGCGCCATTGGTACCGCTTCATATCGATGCGAGTTGTTTTCGGCACTCCCCAAAACATTGAACGGGCCGCTGATAACAAGATAACAAGCAAGCAAGATAACATGCAGGGTCTGTAAAACAGTTTCCTCCGGGCAATTTGGCAGTGCACTGGGATAGGTGTCCATTTGACCCAGAATTAGCCCAAATAACGCAAGGCACAAGTTGGCACAAGTTCACGCACATTAAACTTTTTGTTTGAGACGGGATTTTCGCTGCTATTGCTCGGAGCATGTGGAGCGGAAGCTCGCGCTGCAGAACCCAGGGATCCTGGGTTCAATCCTCAACCCTGCCCATCTCGATCTGGATGAGCATCATACCGGCGTGCGGTCGTTTATCATTACTGAGTGGTGCACGTTAAAGACCCCAGGCTAGCGGTTGTACCGCACTGGCTAAATTTCTCATCTACAACTGAGTCACTAGGCGCCTAGTAAGGCAGACCGACTTCCTGTTTTATAAACATACACAAGTCATTCTTTTTATACAGCGTGTGGTGAAAAACGAACGCGTGTTTAATAAATCAATAAAGGGGTGTGTTCAGCTAAGGACGGTCATAATGGTGTCACGCCTATTTTGTTTTGTTTTCAGTCATGTTTTTATATGAGGTAGCGAAACCTGTTTACACAAAAGGACAGGCATTTTTTTTGGACGATACTTTCTTGTATTCGTGAGAAAAATGGCATTGCAGAGAAGGTAGAAAAAACGATTTTCCCAACTGCGCGCTGACGCCAATTTGACGGCTGGACAAATAAAGAGTGCAGCTTTTTAAACAGTCAAATTTTTTTACGTTTAATACACGCATACGTTACTGCCAACATTAGTTAAAGTTAACTTATATGAGCATTTGGTTCTAGCGAAATAATGTCAAACTTGGCTTCTGGAGCAAATCTAACATAATGAGGCATTTTTCTGCGAATTTAAAAGTTTCTTTAAATTTATATTCTAAAACTGAAACTTTTTGTATCGAGTTTCATGCTTTGTGAACTTTTAACAAGTTAATCAGCGTTCTACTGTTGAAAGTGTTTTCTGCATTGCGCCCGGAAATTTCGTCGAAATAAAAAAAGTCAAACTTTTTAAATTTTTATGTGGCAAATAAAAAACAAAAATCATCCTCGATTTTTTTCTGAAATTTTACCCGATGGTGGTCTTTATGACCGCTAATAACAAATCTGCAAAGACATGTTGCATTATTTTGTCTACAAACAAGAAAATAAATGCGTAACCATGTCGGGGTCGCATCAATTACCGCTGGGGTGTTTCTGTCTTAACGACTAGTGGTACACGAGCGACGCCTGCCACAGTAACCGTACTTGGTCATGTTAATGCCCAAGAGCCACGAATCACTCTAAAATATCACGTAAACTTGGTTTCATCGCTGATGTGGCTGATATTGCCAATGAAAACTGAAAGTTGCGGCGCGTCCGATCCAAACTAGGGTGTTATACTTGGCTGGATAGATGTTCATTGTGCTATCATTTCAAGTTAGTACTCTAATATTAGTACCTCGCTGACAAAATGATTTGATTCGACTATGGGCATCGCTTGGAACAAGCAACACTGCGGAAGCTTCTGCCCCGACCGATGGGGGGCGTGTGTATGGCGGAACGATAACAGCTTTCATCTCGAAAAACAATGGCGAATGAGTGAAAATCAAGGTTGAGTTCGAGGGGATTTAGGCAGCGTAACCGGTTCAGCGTCGAAGGCCACAGCCAAGTCTGCGCGCGGGCGCTACTCAAGTCGCTCCAACAGGATCGCTTGCGACGGCTCATCCGCAATCAGAAAAGTCATAATCTGTGACTGGCTCATGGGGTGCAAGAGAGTTATCGATCTCGGAAAATATTTTTATGAAATCGCAAGACGGTCATCAAGTGCAAAATCCTGCAGATGTTTATTTGCAACTAGAACGCTCTTGGTATGAATCAACCAGCGCCGCCACATAATGCCGCAAGCTATCGCACGCGCGCAGGTTCGTGGTTCACTCTAAGGCCTTATTCACACAGCCGGCGTCTCGCCCCGTCCCGGCGAAAGCGCCGTGGGCGCCGTGCCGAAAACGGGACGGTGCGGGGACGGAGGAGTGTTCGGACCAGCGGCGACGGAGCTGCCGATAGTGGCTATAGGAATAGGTGGTTGCTGGCGGCTGTGTCCCCTACACTGGGCGGTAGCTTGCGCCACCTAGCCTAAACAAATTTTTAAACCTTCAAATTCCGCGTCGAACGTTTGTATCCCATAAAACTGTCTAACCGGTATAACCTATTATTTTTGCGCAATTTCACACTTCCCTCGATCTCTACTATCAATCTTGTAATCCCGTATTTGTGGCTGCTTTCTGGCGGCGTCGATCACCAAATGTAGCTGACTATCGGCTTCGATGGGCGCAGCCAGAACTGTTTTGTTCCTTGGAGCTTGTGTTTGGGTCGCCGATAACAATCTTGCATGTTTAAAACACTTTATTTGTCTCCACGTTTCGAAGCAAAAACGACAAGACCCACCGCGAGCACGTTTCACATCAATCACTCCTTACGCCGCATTTTGTCCCCGATGATCGACGACCCCATTTTCTTTCTTCAGGCTGTTCTTTCTTAAATTCGCATTTACGTCTATCGCAAAGGAACCGATGTGGTCTCACCATTTCGAGCAGCAGCTCAGCGGTAAATCCAAATCTCTGTATGCCCGTTGTTCAAGAGCCGTAAACACCACACAATGCACCCGTCGTCTCGCTGGCCTCTTTCCTTCTCGAAAGAGCTTTGTTGGCTTCGTCGTTCGGACACAGTACGGTCAATTCTCCCTGCCGCGGCCGGGCCCATGGTCACCCAACTTTTCAGAATCCGCCACATTCATCGAAAGTTTCCTATTTTGTGATTGGCCGTCCCTCGATGGGGCGGGGCGCCGGCGTTCCCGGTCTCCCGCCGGTGCCGAGGACGTTGGACATCCTCGTTTGGCCCATTTCGGGTCCGGCGGCCCGATTTCGGTCGGAAACCGGTCCCAACACCTTCTCCTCCGGCGTAAAGGACGGCCGGCGCTTTCACCGGGCCGGGCGAAAAAACGGCTGTGTGAATGAGGCCTAAACAGAAAATAAAGATAGAACTGCTGATCAGTCGAGCGTCCTACACCACGGTGAGGTCTTGCCAATTAAGAGGACGTACAACACGTTTTAAAATAACGGGAGTTGAATTAAAGCGATGATCTACATAGAAACAGAAATAGTATAATGGGGTTCACAAGTACCAAAACGTGGCAATGAATAGCGTTAGCACTGCAAAAATACCTAGCGAATACACAAAAGAAATACAATGACTAGAAAATTTAAAGCTGATCTCCTAAAATTCTGAAATACTATCAACCAGATTGCAATACTGAGCAGCTAGTGGGTGGAGGGAGTGTCTAATCTGCAAATGTCCGGGAGTTACGGCCTCTTCTGTTGCATTGTCCGAAGGGGGTGGTACCGGTGAATTCCACGGTGGGCTAGTGGGGAGCTCGATGAGGCCAGCTTCACCCACCCACCCACACACACCACACACACACACACACACCCACACACCTACACGCCCACCCACACACACACACACACACACACACACACACACACACACACACACACACACACACACACACACACACACACACACATTAT
Organism: Ixodes ricinus; assembly: GCA_037355805.1. Lineage (NCBI taxonomy): Eukaryota > Metazoa > Arthropoda > Arachnida > Ixodida > Ixodidae > Ixodes > Ixodes ricinus. The sequence continues at coordinate 41,965 of JAZHYW010007021.1, forward strand.
AGTAGCTCATGAGGCCCAAGAACGAGCGTAACTCGCTGACGTTCGTTGGTGCTCGCGCATTCTGGAGCGCCTTCAGTCTCTTCCCAGTTGTATGTAATCCCTTATTGTTAATCCTGTATCCCAGGAAGACCACTTCCGCTTTTCGGAAGCAACACTTCTTCATATTCAGCTTGACTCCGTTATCGCGGAGCACCTGCAAGACTTGTCGAAGTCTTTCACCGCCGTCCCCGTTCTCCGCGACCGGTACATCATCCAGATACACTTGTACTCCTGATATGAATTATAGCAGGGTTTACATTCTCCTCTGGAAACTGGAAGGGGCTGACGCCAAGCCAAATGGTAGATGGTTGTAACAGAACAACCTTTTGTGCGTGTTCAATACTGTCGGCCTCCTGGACCCCTCATCTAGGGGAAATAGATTGTAAGCTTCCCGATGGTCCAGCGTGTTGAAGCAGTCACAACCATTCAGCGAAACGATTATGTCATCGATCAGTGGTAAAGGATACTGCTCCGTCGAACATGCATTGTTTGCGGTGAGCTTAAAATCGCCTCAAAGAATGATGGAGTTGTTTATCTTTATGACTGGTACGACTGGATTTGCCGAGTTAGAATGAGAAACAGGCGAGAGGGCACTGTTCTTCACCAGGCGGTTGATTTCTTCGGTCACATTCTGTTGAAGCTCGTACACCACAGGTCTGGCCTTCTAGATTTAGGGTGTGGCTCCAGGGTTCAAGAGCAAGTGTGCATCCGGTCCTTTGATTATACCCAATCCTGGTTGAAATAGTTCTTGGTATTCTGCCGAGACCTCTTCCAAATCTTTACGTTCGGACTCCAAAGACAACTGTTAAGCTGGAAGAAGGCCGAAGGCTCGAATAACGTCGCGGCCAACCAGACTTGGTCCGTTGCATCCTAAATTTGTTAAATCCGCGTTCACTTTAAGTCTTTCGTAACGAACTTTCAAACTCAACTTCCCGATGAAGGAAACTTTGCCGACTTGGCATGACAAGCTTAATGCAGTGTGTTGCAGACGAGGCCAGCTTGTTTTTTTCTTTTCGTATACTCTTTTCGGAATGACGCAGACCAGGAAGCCTGTGTCCAGTTCCATGAGCAGTTCAACACCGCCCCGCATGAACAGCCGCTGAACTGGCGCAATCAAGTTGATCGTGCCCTTTTGATGCGGTCACGGAAAAATTGTATCAATACCGCCGACGTCACTAGACTGTGCCAGAAAAGGCGTGTGCCTCTGCGGCCGATGTTGTCCTACGTAAAGTACAGCGCTGTGCAACATGTCCAACCTTGCCACAGCCAAAACATGTATTTTTCCGAAACCCGTTGTCACCGGGTAGGTGTCAGGCTCTGCCACAACGGTTTTAGATTTTTGATCTTCTCATGTTCCCTTGAACCTTGCTTCGAGCTTGGATTTGAGAAGCTCGGCTCCCTTTCAATATCATCTTCTGTAGACCTCCCTCTGGCTTCAACATCGGCGTGGCGTCTTTCGTGGCCAACTCTTTAGCAACTGCTATACCAACTGCCGAATCCACCGTCAGGTCCCGGTGTGCCAATAATGTGTGCCACAGCTTCTCGTTCTGCAGCCCACAAACAAGGCGGTCATGCAACATGCGGTCAGGCAGCAACCCAACATTGCAATTGTCCGTAATTCGACGTAAGTCCACCAGAAAACCGTAAACTGTCTCATTACCTCCCTGCCGACGGTTGTAGAAACGAAAGCTCTCGCTATCTCATTTGGCTTACGTGTGAAGTAACTATCCTTGTGCATGACAGTCTCGTCATAGCTGAGGTCAGACAGTTTTGCTGGTACGCAAGTCGCGGATAACACAAGGAGAGCATTCGTTCTTTGTGCCGAGACTAGAAGATCTCGCCTCTAAACCGCACATGCGATCCGATTTCCCTCGAACTAACCTTCGACTCTAATAAGATACGATTCCCACCTGTCTGTGACATCATCGAAGGGAAGAACGTTGCACGGCATGACTAAGGAGCTTACCGGTGCTGGCCCGCTGATTAGCGCACCGCTTCCTGCGTGGTTGTCCGTGGTCGTCGCCAATGTAGCAAAGTGATAACCGAATCGCCGTTGTGGCGATATGTAACACTGCTAATCTGGAGCCAGGAGAAGGAACGTGCTTATTGCATGATGTCGGAATTCAGATCGGCGCTGCTCGTGCTCTCGGTGCCAGAAGAACGACCATCGTCATCGTCGTCTGGTCACAGTTGCTAACAATAAGGAAGTTTATAGTCAGCGCCCTGTCTTGTGTGTTGTCTCCTCTCTGCCCTTATGTTTCGCGTTATTTTTCATCATGAAACCGTACAGATTAAGCAAATAATAAAAATGTGATGTACTAAAATGTATTAATTTCCCAACTATGCTTAACGCTAATCATTTGAATTAATGGAGCATTTGGCACAACCCACTACTGCATCAACCTTCTTTCGCGCTATGCGTAGTTTTTGGTGGGGCGATTTCACCCACGTTTCCAAAGACACCCTGGTTCTAATGCGTTGGTGACTTACCAACAAAAAAGATCTAGATACACAGTTTGTGATATCGTGAAGTTTGCTTGAGATGCAGCTTTAAGCAATAATAGCCTGTTAATACATTACTCGTGATTTCATATAACCACTACGTGGCTCTACACTTACCGATACGATAACATATTGTGTACGTATTTGTCGAATTCACACATTCGAATTATAGCGATTATTTGCAGTGTTCATAGAAGGTAGAACATTGTACTTTACTTTTTTTCAGTAACAGTCATGGAAAATCTGGCCATCGTTCTTCTACTAGTGTGTATTGTGTCAAGTTGTAAGTTTCTATTTTTGTTTTGTTCTGATTCACATATTCTCCGTCGTGAAGCGTAATCTAGAGTAAATTTTCGACGTCGAAATACCAAGCACATTGGATTCACTTGTGAGTTATTAAGCGTAGTGCCTTTGAGTACAATGCGTGTGTGATTCGATAACATTATGCCATACTTCGATAGAATTAGGAGAGCGTATTGGTTAAACATATTGGTATGCGAACGCAAAAGAAGACAATGGACACACAAAGACACGTCAGACAAAAACAGTGTTCAAATCGCAGCAAATTTTTTTTTCGGCGTGCAGAGTTCGCGTTATTTTGAGAGCGCATTTGCCGGCTCAAGGTCACGCCCATTCTCTCTCCCCCAACCCAGGCTCCCTTTCTCCTTCTCGAGAAACCAGTCCTCCTTTCTGAACAAAATATGGGATTTGTGACTCGCACTGTTGTCGCTTCTCTGTATGAGGAAGGCCTCGTCCACTTCCTGTCATTACCGGCCAGGGTGCTTTTTGATAGCCGCAAATATGGGCTTGCATCCCTCTCAGCTATTCACATGCGCTTTTAGGGGGTGTAATCCTGTTGCTGAAAACTTATAGTTGTGTTGTTTCAATCTATCGATTAGGCACCGCCCTGTCTGCCCGATGTAATGGCGAAATCGCATGGTTCCTTCAGCGCGCTCTCGAGCGCTCTTTCCACATTGCGTGAAATCTGAGGGTGAAAAGAGAGAGCGGTGCCTGATCGGCTGGTCCTTTCCGAGGGCGCACCTTCCTCTCAGAGCGCTCCCTAGCACTCCGTCTGTAGCCGTCGGAGTGCGGAGCGGCGCAGGCGTCACGCGGTACTTGGACGGGGATCACGTGGTTTTGTTGACGGTGGCCGGCAGCGGTCTTTGGTAGTGTGCGAGGTCCGGCATGCAGGCGGTGGATATATTTGCTTCTACAAAGCGCTTGTGCATTCGACAGTGTGAGCATTACAACGGGTGAGACGACATTCGTTTGTGATCGTAACAAGAAAAGTTGACGTGAGAACTATTCCCAGTGCTTCTAGGTAGTTAACCTCACGGCGGTGAACCTGCTAAACATCACCGCCGAAAAAACAGCTCGCAGAGCTCACCGCTGTTTTATAGGTCTTGTGGTCTCTTCAGGAAATGCTCCGGTTTGATAAAAGTGCGACGAAAAGTTCGTGTTTTAAAATAAAGAGAGAGCCGAATATAATGCACTGTGATTTGTGTCACATGGCGATATGTGCTATATCCTGTTTGCACGACATTCTCCCGTGAGAAATATTAGGTTTTTAACCATTATATATTTGCCTGTTATACCGCACGCATGACCCCTACCGCAGCGCATTCACAGTCGAAAACGCGATGAGTCGACAACTCTTTCCAAAAATTGACTTTCGTTTCTTTTGCAAAAATCAATTCGTATACTACCGTTTCTTTTTTAGTTTCTTTTTGCGTACCGATACGTAGAACAATTTACGTCACAACCGTTATTGTATCACGTTCCGAGCGTAAAGTTTGCTCAGTTGTCCACCGTGCACTGCAAGACGTTTAATATACTTTTTTTAAATGCATTATAATGCCAAGAAGTTTTACTCCCGTGACAGGCCTGAGAATGTCAAAGCGCTCTGAACCCAGCAGTTGTGATCGGCTGAAAAGGATCCCGAGTAGCTCTGGCGACGAGGGGGGGGGCGAGCACTCTGCTGAATCAATGTCAGAGGAGAGAGGCCGAATTCACCACAGGTTTTGCCGCAGTACAGTGGAATTGAGTATACTATCTTCTCTCCATTTTGTCAAATGTTTCTTTGTGTTTGTTTTCGCATTTCTTTTTTAGGCTATCTTCTCAATTAACTTTTTCTATACTTTTTGCAAGTTAGTTCTTACACGTAAAAAGTGTGTTCAATCATCTGACAACAGTTTTTGATGGGGAGAGAACCCATGAGTGTATAGAATGGTAAGAAATCTTTTCGGTCTTTCGGTTTCCTTTTTCACTATTCATGTTTTCTGATAGCCTAGAGATCACCATTTTTCTAGGTCTGTAAGGGAACCTTGCGCTCTCTAGTTGCAGAGCTTCGTTCTTTAGGTTATCCTCGAAGTGAGGACACGACTTTATCAGTGAGGATGAGATGACCGACCTAATAATTCCTTCTTGAACTGTCTTTGAATGCGAGCTTTTAAACAAGTAAAAGTTTATTTGTTCTCTGCTCGTAGATCCATCGTGTCTCTTTTTCTTTCATTTTTATTGTTAGACTAAGGAACTGTAGACTTTCGTTTTCTGAGTCCTCAGTCAATTGTAAGCCCAAGGAATTCGTCTGAAAACATGATGTTACGCTTTTGTTGAATTTCATATGTGTGCATTACTAGGTAATCATCTACAAAGTGAAAAATATATAGGTATCCCGATGTCAACCAGCGAGTCATCTCTGATTCGACTGTCACATCCATGGCGCTCATATAAAGCTCGCTCAGAACAAGAGCCACCGCGGGCGGAATGCACACCCCGGTTGTTTGATCGTAGACATTGTCTTGAAACTCTACAAGTAGCGACGGAAGTTACAAGCTGAATTGCCGTAGAAAAACGCCAAGGCTTATCCCTGTGTCATTTTAAAAATTTACAAGTACTTGCTCAATGATCGCAGATTCAACTTTTTCAATCATAAATTTCGTGTCAATAGAGACGTACAAAATGTTTATGCGGAGTGAGAACATTGCCATCCGTTTGTGGTGAACTAACTGTAAAGTCTCAATACAATCTCTAGAGCAGTGGCTCTCAAATGGGGTTCCGCGGACCTTTGAGGTCCGCGAATTCATTCTACGGGTCCGCGAAACCCTCATTAGTCAAACCCGGCAATAAAAGCTGTAGTTTTTTTAGACTGATAAAAAATGTTCCAAGTTTCGGGTATGTTTTCTTGTGTGTATGCCAACGCGAGAAGGTCAGCACTTTGTTTTCATCAATTATTATGATAATTTCCCTGTACCTTTCACTTCCCGTCACCATCACCTCCGGAGATCCGCAAGGTGTCCGCGAAACATCAATGGTTCAGAACCACTGCTCTAGAATCTCGGATTCTGAAGGGATAAGATACGTTCAAAGTGTTTAGTTATTCTTGAAGGAATGTATTTAGTAAATTTTGCCATGTCCCTACCTGAGGTACTAGGTACCTGTACTGCTTTTTCTGGCTTATGTGTTTTATTTTGAAAAACACCTCTAGGTTATTCTTCTCTTCTGTGATAAATGCACAAACTGTCTGCAATTCGTTCGGTTCCTGTACCTTGCACACGTTCTCCTTAAGATCTCAAGAAGGGTTCGATCGTTTTTTAGAAAAACTTTCTTCACCGCTCCTAATGAATTTTTAATATACGTTTTATCGCTCAACACTACTGAGCCTCCTTCCTTGTCTGCTTTCAGTATGCGCAGATCAAAGGGCTTTAGCTCACGGATAGCGTTGAGGTGGCTCCCGTATTTTTTCGTTTTCATCAAAAAATCCTTTTTTGAATACTTAAGCGCGCCGCTGAGGTCGCGATTTGGTCCTGCTCGGTCCCGGACACCATGATTGACGTTCGATGAATAGTCGCCACCATGTCGACACGAGACAGTACGAGGGCTGGGTTGAACTTCGGTCCTTGGTGAGAGCTGTCGCAGTTTGGGGTGTCAGATGCTGGTTGGATAATTTGAGAAAACCAGGCCCTTGAGGTTTCCCAGTGTTACCTGCTTTCTTGTGGGGTGGTGGTTGTGTTTTGTAAATATTTTCCGTGCTGATTCAAAGAACACAAATGATCTAGTCTCCAAAATCGCATGCCCTTTTCTGCGTTTAAAGGAGACATATGTTTTTCGCTTCGTAGATGACTACCTCGTAATGCACACAAAAGAAATAAAAAAATACACACGCAACATTATATTTGAGAGGCATTCGTTGAGACTACTCTTTACTGAGAACACAGGAAACAAAGAAAGACTACAGTCTTAGATCTAAAGCGTAAAAGCAAAGAAACAGAGACATGCAGGATCTACGAGCAGGGAACAAATAAACCCTTACTTCCGTGTAAAACCTCGCATTCAAAAACATTTAAACAAGGAGTTATTAAATCGGTCATCTCACCATCACCGATAAAGTAATATCCTCACTATGGGGAGGACAGCCTAAAGAACCGAGCGCTCCGACTAGGGAGCGCAGGGTACCCTCAGACCGAGTGAAAATGGTGGCATCTAGGCTATTAGCAAACAGAAAAAGTGAAAAGTAAACAGAAAGACCCAAGCGATTTCTTACCGTTCCGTGCCCTCGCAGGTTCTCTCGCCACATCAAGACACAATTTGTCGGATGATTGCAACACACTCTTACCGTGTAAGAACAAACTTTCAACAATTATACAAAACGTTAATGGAGAAGATAGCCAAGAAAAAAAAATGCTAAAAGAAGCAAAGAAAAATTTGTCAAATGCAAAGAGAGGGTAGTATACTGGATTCAACTGCCCTGCTGCAAGACTTACATTGGACAGACAGGGCGTTGTCTAATATTAGATTAAAATAACACACATATAAGCTTTCAGTAACGGGAGAACCACAAGTAAAAGCTCATGTGAATAGTGGCGAGAGATGTAAGCCCATCTTTAACCAAGCGGCGGCTATTAAAAAGTACCCTGACCGGTTGGGAAGGCAGGTGCGCGGGGCCTTGCTCATCCAGAGAAACGACAACAATGTGAGTCACAAATCCTTTAATTTTAGCAGAAAAGATAAAGGATTTACCGAGAACAAGGTAGGGAGCCTCGGTCGGGGGACAGAGGGATGAGAATGACCTTGATTCAGCCGGGGCGCTGTCAAGATCACGCGGACTATGACGCCGCAAGAGAGGATGAACTTTTTGCGAGAGTAACGCTGTCGAAATCTGACGTGTCTTTGTGTGTCCCTTGTCTCCTTTCGCGTTCGCATACCAAGATCAGATACTTCGTTTTGGCCTTTGAGTACGCGAGAAATTTTTATCGTATATCGTTATTGAAGCTGCTCTTGGACATTTAGAAAAACATTCCGCCATAAAAAGTGCTTTAAGCACTAAACGTAAACATTAACAACGGCCCTCATCTCCAAATTCATAGAATGCATAAAATGCAGGATTTGAAGAGAAATCATTTAAATTTGTTTAAAGGGCATTATACGGTTGTTTCGGGGAGTAAAGATCTTTACTTCTACAAATGTTCCCGATGAATGTAAAAAGAAAACTGAGTACCAAGGTGACATGACGTCAATTTTCCCGCTACGTTTAGCGGAAAACTAATCTCGTGACGTCACGTTTAGTGAGAAACTGATCTCGTGACGTAAATGTAACGGAAAATGCACGAACGGAGGGTCGGACTAAATTTTGGGATGGCAGTGTTCCGTTAGAAATCAATTTAAGCTTTCATAAGCAGTCCAAGTATTCACAATTATAACTACGAGATGTTAATTAGAGTACGAATAGGACAATAAGTTTATTGCAGGCATCTCTGTACTGAATGTTCGCCAGCACATTCTCCAAAATATGTCAAAGGTACAGGCTCAAGCCATATTATTCCTTGAAACGGTGCCATTGTCAGTGAGAAAATAAAAATACTTCTCGGTAGCAGACACCATATATTTCTATCAATGAGTGGGGCTCGTTGAATGTCACTTTCTTATTGAAATGTGCGGAAATCTTGTATAAATTTTGAATCAAATGACGGCAAATACTCAAAGGTTAACATCTGGTCTCAGTCGCTAAAACTATATTGGGGTGGCGAGTGCAAACATAGCGTCCGACTATACGTATATTTTTTGTCTTTTTTGTGTCAAACACGCGGCTTTTAGTTCCTCGTGTACACCTAGTGTTTTTATAAACACCTTTATCTTAGATTGTGTGTAGTCATGTTGTTAATTCTTTCAAACTGTGCAACCGGTGTCACTTAACATTTATATATACTTCTTTTTCGAAAGATTTACACACGCAATGTACCGTGTTACTGCCTTAACTTCTGAGTTTGTCTTGTTTGCGTCTTCAGGTGTGGCGTTTCCTGGTAAGTGTCATCCCAACTATCTCCATCTTTAGTGCATGTATAGTATTCGTCATACATAAATTAAAGAAGTACATGCTAGAAGCACATTTTATTTCGAACTTAAATATTGCAGGCTATAAAAAAAGATAGATAATCTGGCATGTAAATACAAGTGAGGACCGGTCTTCCTTGGCGCGAAATATGGCGACCCCATGAAGTGAAGGAGGCATGAGGAAACTCGGTCTCCAGTTCAGGCTCTGGACTTTCTGCCGCTGCCGCTTGCAGGCTGCAGGAAAAAAAAGGGTGACGGACTTATGGCTCGTTCACACTAAAAGCGGACATTCGTTTCCAGTCTAAACGCGCGTTTTCGACCACAAAGCGGCTGGGATCGCGTGGACGGGACGCGAATTTGCCTGCCGCTTCCGGACCTATTCTTCTCGACCGCTTTCGTCAAACCTCGAAACGGCAACAAATCGCCTCGCTGCAGGCTGGCGTGACGTCCGCGACTTTCGAAAGACGAAAACACCCGTCGATGGTGAGATGTCCCATAGTCGGTGACAAGTCAAAAACGGTCTAGAAGCTCTGCCCACAAGCGTAACCCACCCGTTTGAAGTTCCTCCGCTGTCGAGGAAATGGTGGCCTGTAAACGACACTTTTCGCGTTCAACAAAACTTCTTTAGGTACAAAGAACGCTGAAGATGTTTTAGTTTGATTTACTAACCTTTCTTTAGAGGGATCTCTTGAGAAATAAGTGGGTGAAAGCGCTCCTGAGTTAAAGTTTGTCTTAGAAAAGCCGAGCGACGGTTACGTACGATACCTGGGTCTTCAACTTGAAATTAATGTCGGCCTTTATAAAGAACATGAAAAGTACGCAGCAAACCTCTTCCTCATTTTTTTGGCTGCCAATCAAAGCATGTAAAAGCAGTAAGAATTCCGAACCTTGTCAATGTAGCCATTCTAAAGGCCTGTTTTCGTTCGATTTGTTAATCTCTTAATCGCCTTATCGAGCTTTTCATAATTACAAGTTATCCACGGGAGTATATTTTAAGACATTTTATTTATTTACACAAATACCTGCTGCGCCGTTAGGCATTATGCAGGGGGAACAAAAGAAAAACGCATTCAAAAAACATTTTCAGGAACGCAATCGACAATCATCCAGTACTACATTTTCACACGACCACGCTTCTCTGCAGTCTGTCATAAAAGACGTCATTATTGATAATAGCTATCAGTTCTTCCGGAAGGGCATTCCGCTCCCGGGCGGTTTGAACAAAAAATGAATAACAAAAACAGTCAGTACGATAACGATACTCTGCCGCAGTCTTAGAATGATTCCGTCTTGAAGATACATGGTGTGGTTCGAGAATGTAAAGACCCTTTTCAATGCCTGTTTCCCCGTGATATATACTGTGAAAGAATTTTAACCGCAAACACTTTCTCCGAAGTCTAAGAAGGTCCCAACCCAGTCTGTTCTTCATTTCTGTACAGCTCGAGTACGGACTATATTCGCCTGTGACAAACCTTAATGCCTGATTTCGAATTCGCTCTAACTTATTCGCGAGGTAACACTGAGGCGGATCCCAGATAACACAGGCATACTCCAAAATTGGTCTGATAAAAGAAAATTATAATGTTTGTCTTACGCTACGAGATGTATTCTTAAAATTCCTCCGAATAAAAAATAACATCTTACTTGCCTTTGCTACAATATTATCGATGTGATCATTCCATTTGAGATTATTCGAAAAATTAACTCCCAAATACCTGTGTTTATCTACCCGCTCAAGTTCATAGTTTTTTATCTTATATGTAGCCATGCTAACAATAGATCGAGTAAAACACATGTATTTGCACTTTTTTATATTCAAGCCCATTTCCCAATGATCGCACCAGCGTTCTAACATACCTAAATCTTTTTGCATCATACATACGTCTGCGTCATTTTCTATAACTCTGTATAATACACAATCATCCGCAAATAGCTTGATGTTTGACTGTATCCCCTCGCAAAAGTCGTTATTAAATATAAGAAATAACAGAGGTCCCAGTACACTTCCCTGAGGCACCCCCGAGGTTACAAGTACGGGTGAAGATTTTTGACCATTTATTACAACACTTTGTTCTCACTGGGATATGTAAACAGCAACCCAATTTATAATATTTTTATTAATTCCTATTAATGTAAGCTTATTCAATAACAAATGATGTGGCACCGTGTCAAACGCCTTACAGAAATCCAAGAATATACAATCTACTCGTTTTTTGTTGTCAATGGCGTTTGAAAGGTAATGTGTAAATTCAGCTAGCTGAGTTACACACGAATAACCCCGACGGAAACCATGTTGGGAAGGAGAGAAAAAATTTCTGGAACTTAAGAAGTTATATATTGAGCTATATAATATATGCTCTAAGAGTTTGCACGCAACACATGTCAGAGACACGGGGCGGTAGTTTTCAACAAGATTTCTTGATCCTGACTTAAAAATTGGAGTTACGTTTGCTTTTTTCCAATCGTCGGGAATTATGCCAGTTGTTAGTGATTTGGTAGAAATTATATGTAGGTATCTTGCAATTTCCTCTCTACAATTGTGAAAAATTACCGGCGAGAGCTCATCTGGTCCATATGCCTTTGAAGTATCTAGGTCTCTTAGAAGTGCTATAATCCCGTCCATTCCTATTATCACTTCTGGCATAACAGTTCTTGCTATTCTATCTGGCACAGAAGGAATACCTCCAAGAGCGCGGGGTGAAAAAACTGATTTAAAGTATGTGTTAAAATCTTCCGCTTTTTCAATATCACTGTTCACTAAGTTGCCATCCTTCAATAAACCAGGAATTGAAGTATCCTCTTTTTTATTTGCCTTAACGAATTTCGAGAATTCAGTAGGATCATTTCTTAATTTGTTTTCAAAAAACTCGTAGAAAATTAGTTTGCTTTCTTGGATGTCTTTTTTAAGATTTGCGGTTATCTCCTCAAGTTTTTGTTCTAAGATATCAGACGGATTTGTTCTATATTTTTTGTAAACCCGACTTTTACGTTTTATTTGCTTTCAAATTGTAGCATTTATCCATGGTTTATGTTTATTAGTTTCCCTAATAGTCCTGGATGGTATGTAACAATCAGCGAGCTCCTTAATTTTACGCTTAAATGTTTCCCATAATTCTTTAACGTCGCACTCTTTACTGAGATCGGAAAAGTAAGGAAAATATGCCGAGAGCTTTAATGAAATACTTTCATAATTACCCTGTCCGTACATCATTACTTTGCGTGGAGGCTTTGACACCCTATTTATTTTATTCAATGGTAATTCACATACAACTGCCCTGTGATCACTTATACCAGGAATTATGGAGACATTTGAAATAATACTAGGGTTATTCGTCAGTAACAAATCCAAAATAGTGTTTTTCTTGTTGGTGAGAGTACGAATTGGTTTAGAGCAAATGAAATAAAGAGGTCATTAAAAGATTTATGCAAGGTGGAACTGTCATCACAAGTATAAGCAGTGCCTGCCCAATTGATATTGGGAAGATTAAAGTCCCCTCCTACAATAATAGAACTATCAGAGATAGTGGACAGTATTTGACCACGTTCATCGATATTATTTATTGTTGGGGGACGATAGTAAGTGCCTAATACAAGGGTGCCTCCTTTGGGCAAATGGACTCGGCACCAAACAGATTCAGTATCATTTGGCGGCACTTGAAGCTCACTGCTTGCCCACCGTGATTCTATCAATAAAAAAACCCCACCGCCATGCGCGTTGCGGTCATTACGATAGGCTGCAAAGCCCTTAGAAAACACTTCGCTATTAAGCACAGAGTCATCGAGCCACAACTCAGTGCCCATAACTACGCATGCCTGTATTGCCTCTACTAAGCAGAAAAACTCGTCTACTTTATTTTTAAGACTGCGGCAGTTTATCAACAGAACCGTCGGGCGAGTATTTGAAGATATGGATACATTATCAGAAGTTGTATGAGCGAAAGGTCTATGTCATTATTGTGTTCTTACATGTCTATTATCATGCACGAGGACCGCCTTCTTTTGTTCAGTATCCCAGATATACGCTTGTCCATTCACGATCAGCTTATCGTACGACAAAAAGACTTTATTAGCCTTGTTTAACCTTATTTCTTTTGAAAAATCCCATAACATACGTCTTTTATCGCGAAGTGTTTTGCTAAATTCTTCTGAGACACTGTAGTTGGTATTTTTAAATTTGAACCCCGCGTGCAATATGCTTTCTTTTTCATTCCACGACACAAAGTTTACAATAATTGGCCTTTTCCCATTCGCTCTATATTGACCAATCTGATGTGCCCTTTGAATCGAAATGGGGTTGATGCCCATTTTATCATTACAGAGTTGTAGCACATGGTTCTTCGATTCTTCCCATGTCTCATTGCTCTTCGTATCATCTATGCCGTAAAACACCAGATTGCACCTTCGACTGCGGTTTTCAAGAGCATCAATCTGTGCTTGCAGATTTTTGGCCAATCCCTCAAAACCATCAACACGTTTTTCTAAGTGGTCATTGCTCTTAATCAAGGTGTCCAGTTTCTTTTCAAATTCTTCTTGCTTACTTTGAATACTGGAAAGTTGTGTCATAACCCTGTTCATGCTAGCAGTTAGGCTCATAAGCATGGATTCCATATTTGCCATCTGCTCAGCCTTCGTAGGGGCGCCTGGATTCAATTTGACATCACCCGCCAGTAATAACAACAATACTAAAAATACCAATTTTCTCCAAAACCTACGGTGCACATAAAAGCAATGATGCTTATAACGTGTATATGTCATTAGGAAAACGTCTTTGGGTGGAGCCGGCAGGTAAAAACAAACTCTAGGATAATATCCAGAGTAAACAGTACCAACCTGCATGCGAAAAAAGCACGGTGAACTCATGCTGGGATCCCTGCCGGCTCCAATTCCCGAAGAAGTGGTGGCGTCGGTCGTCTTATAAATCCACTGGGATAGTCCATTTGTTGCAGTAGGGGTGGCAGCCACGGGAACACTGAAGAACGCCCCCCGATGCAGAATCGTCGATGTCATGGTCGCGTTCGCCGCGAAGTCAGTGGAAATCCACCTGCTTGATGTGATCGTTGATGGGCCACTCCCTCCAAAGCCGTCGCTACTGATAAAGCAGAGTGCCGACAGGACTGTCGCCTGCATGCGAAAAAAGCACGGTGAACTCATGCTGGGATCCCTGCCGGCTCCAATTCCCGAAGAAGTGGTGGCGTCGGTCGTCTTATAAATCCGCTGGGATAGTCCATTTGTTGCAGTAGGGGTGGCAGCCACGGGAACACTGAAGAACGCCCCCGATGCAGAATCGTCGATGTCATGGTCGCGTTCGCCGCGAAGTCAGTGGAAATCCACCTGCTTGATGTGATCGTTGATGGGCCACTCCCTCCAAAGCCGTCGCTACTGATAAAGCAGAGTGCCGACAGGACTGTCGCCTGCATGCGAAAA